>JAVJIF010014021.1:0-146791 GCA_038442645.1 Agave tequilana
AAAAAATGTGAACCAATTGAAAGTTAAGCACATGAAAATCATATATATGTATGAAATGAGTATACAATTGAAATTGATACATACATATATAAGAAAACAAAATATGAGTATATACAAAATAAGTTCGTATTGATACCAATTGAAACGATTCAATGATACCAATTGACATAACAATAAAATCAAGTATATATCTCGTAACCTACCACCCTTCATATGCACAAGGTAAAAGATTTTCAATGAAGCATACAAGGCATAATCGCCCATCCATCCTCCCATAGATAATAGGGGTTTTCCAAAATAGATTTAAAAATAAGCTTAGTTTGAAAAACTCTACCCAATGAAGAGATTGCACTAGTTAATATGAAAATGTTTTAAAGCTAGTACAAAATCCTTCAAGTAAGGAATAAGGCAAAAATGTTTTTTCATGAAACACAAGTAAATCACATGGTACTAAAAACACTCTAATATCCATGAAGTCCATAAAATTTTCAAAAGAGGTGAGTGCACTAGTGTTATGTGGAACATGGTATCATGAAAATGTCAATAAAGCTCAATATTCTTTTAAAATCATCACACAATTTTCATTAAAAACAAAATTTATATTTCAAGAAATATGTATGTTTTGACAACACAATAAGTATACATACATATCTCTTAAACACAATTGAGTCCATATAAATAGATTTGCATTAAAGGCAAATGACTCAAGAGGTATACATGTATATCTTAAAGTTTGGCAAAATACATATATACATGAAATGAAAAACACATGATCATAAATCAAATCCAAAAAGAGAATACAAGTTTAAAAATGTATGTATCATCAAAACTAAGCAATACAAGCACATTTCATGGGTTCATATAAGCGTTCAAGCACAAATATAAATAGATTTATTTGTGGTCCACGATATGTACAAGTATAATCCTAGTGTTGACAAAAACTAACATATAAACTAATATTCAATACATGAAGCATCAAATCTTTAGAGAAAAATAGAATTATGTGTCAATCAAAAAAATTATTTGAAGAATAAATAACTAGTATAAATTGTTTTTGAAAGCTAGTTAAAGATCCTTCAAATATATCAAATCTTATGTTTTTCATAATCATAACTAGATACATAAAAATTTAAGCACTCATGGTCTATAAGGCTCAAAATAATTTTTAACAAAAGTGTGAGTGTTAAATGATCATGTAAATAGCATTTTTATGAAAATAGTCAATAAAGCTCAAAAAGATCATAAGTCACATATTAAAAAAAATCATTTTTCATTAAAACACTAATCTTCATGGTATATGTATGATTAATCCAATCCTAACAATACACATACATATCCCAAATATTTAAAAGAGTCTATTAACGATGTTTGCATGAAGGCAAGAGACTCACGGGTATACATGTATATTTATTAGATTGAATAAAGAATACATATACATGAAGTAAAGCATAAAGTAGGTAAAACATGTATAAAAGAGAATCATCAAAACTAGTCTATACATATGCATATAGTGGATACAAATGAGCATGAAGTTCAATTATATATGAATCAAATGTAATTCACTATTTGTATATGTATACATGCAAGTTTTGATAAAATCTACATTTAAACTAGTTCATACCACATGAAGCACAATAAATCATAAAACATGAACATGCTATGAATATTAGGAATGAACAAGCATGAACATAAAAAGTAAGAGTTTAGAGATTGTTACCAACTCCAAAGCTCCTAACATGGTGGTTGTCCCACCAAAACTCCTTGATAGCGATGCATCCAAAAGTATGTCCATCAAGTCTATTGCATCCACTACCAAGGCACCAAATCTCTCACGTCTTGAGAGATCCCTCACCTACATCAAAAACATGGGGTGGGGGTTTTGGTACCCATTTTTTCTTGGGTCCACGGGGGTTAGCATTTAATGGAACCCAATAATTTTTCTTAGCAAAATTTAAAGCATATATCTTATCATAACAAAATTTTGCTAAATGGCCTTTGCGGCCACAATGTGTACATACGTACACCTTAGTATGCTTATGTGTAGGAGTGTGATCATGTTGTGCAACATAAGCAAATGCATGGTTATGATGTGCATGAATGTGTGGAGTTTGTTTCTTTGAAAACATTGACTCCAACTTAGAATGATTAAAAGCACAAGAGTTCAAAGTTGAACTCAAACCATCCATTTTATTTTTCAAATTCTTAATCTCATTAATTGTGGCATGTAAAGCATGATGAGATAAAGAATCATTTTTCTTTTTCTTTTGTGAAACAAAATCTTTTTCTTTTTCACAAAATTTTCTTTTCAAAGATTTATTTTCTTGAAAAACAACTTCTTTTTGTTTTTTCACCAAATCAACTTTATTTTTCAAAATAGTGTTCCCTTCACATAAATCATTCAATTTTGAAAGCAAGGAAACATTCTCATTTTTCAAATCTTTATTTTCTTTTTCTAAGCATGCAATCCTAGATTTGAAAGAATCATTTTCTTTAAGCATGCAATCAAAATCCTTTTTCAAATTTTTGTTATCCTTTTCTAAACATGCAATGTTAGATCTAAAAGAGTCTTGTTCTATATGCATGCAAGCAATGTTCTTTTTCAATTTTTATTATCTTTCTTAATCATGTCATATTTATTAAGCAATAATTGACAAATAGTAGCTCATCATATGACATGTTAGTATCCTCATCCTTAGATTCGGTAGTTACCTCAAGGGGGTTATCCCCTTGGACCATATAGCACTTGTTGGAGGTGTCGCTTCCAACATCCGAATCGTTCCCCGCATAGTATTGATCATTTTCGCCGAGGGAGATGAGGTTATCCACACTACAAAAGCCGAATCAAAGTTAGAAACTCTAGATAAATAAACATCATCTAGGGTAGACTTTAAAGCATTAAGGGCTTTTGAGTTAGCCTCAAAATTCTTACCATCTAAACAATATGCATTATTAGTAGTGGCAAGATAAACATGAATGCCTAAGGGCTTGAGGTACAATGACATCTTAACCTTCCAAATTTGGATGTTAAGAATGTCAAAGGTGGGTGGTGACATGAAGTCCATGGAGTGTGTACAAAAATATTGTGATTAGCCTAAAATGAGGATCTTTAACTCTAGGTTGTTAGACCCAAATCAGAGTACCAAGCTCTGATACCAATTGAAGGTTCACCTAGAGGGGGGGTGAATAGGTGAAGGCTAATCTAATGGTCACTTATTGGTGAATTATGCAAATAATGCGGAAGCTAAAAACAATTATGACCAAATTAAAACTTTTACACTAAACACTATGTATAACACAAGAGTGTTGCCGAATTCCCCGTGAAGGGCTCTGGACAAACTCCTCTAGATTCCCCTTGAATGGGTTGAGGTGCCGCGTTGGTTCTCTTGTTGAATACAAGTGTTAGCAACAATCCCACGCATGTATATCAATGAGCACAAATGAATATATCAAGCATATAAAGATAGATAATAAAGCATGCAAGATATAAAGGAGACAAAGAGAGAGAGAGTGAGCAATCGCAAAAACAAAGGGTTTGTTTCGAGGTTCGAGCACACTTGCTCTACATCCCCGCCTTCGACACACGAAGGATTTCCACTATGCAAGATCCCAATGGATCTCTCCTCGGTGCCGCAACACCTACAAGCCCTCGGACTCCCTAATCCCGTACACACCGCAAGCCCACCGGCTCGCCGAGGCCGCACCTCGTACAACAAGTTCGCACCCGAACTCGAAACAACGCGGACACACACGCCCGCCTCCTCAAAGTACAAGAAATGATCTCTTGGTGATCTAAACACTTGATAACCAATAAAAGCTCTCACTACAACACACCTATAGGATGTATAATCAATGGTTGCTCAAGTGTGGTGTGAGAAAATCAAGGATGTGAAAGGTGGAGGAAAACTCAAAGACTTTCTTTTAACACTCTTTATAAAAACTTCCCTTTAGATAGGAAATATTTGCTCTCTATTTTGTGGAGAAAACTCTTCTAAAAGTCTGGAAAAACTGGCTCTAAGAGACTCCAAAATCTTGTGTTAAAACAATGACAAGACCCCCAAATTTATAGGCCAGAAAAATATAGCCGTTGGGATCTGTCAGTACTGCCGGTCGACCGTCAACGGTCGAATTTCTGACCGTTGGAGCCACGGTCGACCGGTGCGGTCGACCGAACTTTCCAGAGAGCACTGCTCTCTAGAGCGGTCGACCGGCACGGTCGACCGTTCAACAGTACACACAGGCGTGCACGTTTGTGCACGTCGGTCGACCGGCCCGGTCGACCGACTTCAGGATTAGTCGACTAGTTAAGTTGACTAGTCGACTTGGCTGAAGCCTGAAACAGGTTTTTCTGGGATAAAAAATTTATCTTTTTGGCTCATATAAAATCCCATAAAATACATAAAAATCTACAAAAATAGTTTTTACCAATATACTTTGATATACCAACATGCTTGCACAAAATCAAGCATGTTATAAAAGATTGGACTATTTTTGTAACTTGGAAATATTTGGCCCATGATAAAAACTGTATTTTTCTAAAATAATATTTTCAAAACATATTTTTCCAAATCTTCATCAAATACAAAAACAGATATACTTTTAAAGCATAGTGTGTATGGATATGATCCACTACACAATCAAGATGAAATATCTATGTTTTTGACATTAAGCTCTAAATATGGTTTTGGTTAAAAGATAAGTATATGAGAAACACCAAAAGCCAAACTTGTATTTTTCAAAAATGAAAAATCTTTTCTAAACTAAAAAATCTTTTATGAAACAATTCTATCAAGAGTGTGTGTGTATATGTACTTGAGCAATCCACCACTATTCTATCCTTTACATTTTATCTAAAACATAAAATCTTATACCTAGACACAAGTCTTGATCTTGAAGCCTTCCCTTGAAGTCTTCTCATCTTCTTGACTTGGTCCAAGCTTGATCCAAAAGCTCCTTGGATCACACCGTGCTAGCTCCAAATCTTGACATTTTATCCTTTGTTGAGCTATGCACCTACTAAGATCTTGATAATGAATCTGTCACTAATTAAACACAAGATTATTAGTAACATAACTTCATGAGTTGATCATCATCAAACTAGGGTGATAGGCCTTTGGGCCAACAGTAACGTTGATAGGAATAAAGCTAGGTTAGTTGCCCAAGGTTACACTCAAATCGAAGGTATCGATTTTGATGAAACCTTTGCACCCATAGCACGGCTTGAAGCCATACGGATGACACTTGCATTTGCTTCATATAAAGATTTTAAGCTTTTTCAAATGGATATGAAAAGTGCTTTCTTAAATGGGTTTATTGAAGAGGAGGTGTATGTTGAACAACCCCCCGGGTTTGTTGATCCTACACATCCGGATTTTATTTTCAAACTTGACAAAGCTCTTTATGGTTTAAAACAAGCCCCTAGGGCTTGGTATGAAAGAATTTCTTCATTTCTAATTTCAAATGGTTTTAAGAAAGGAAAAATTGATACAACTTTGTTTACAAAACATGTAGTAAATGATATTCTTATTGTGCAAATTTATGTGGATGATATTATTTTTGGTTCTACTAATGAATCTCTTTGCCAAGCTTTTGAATCATGCATGAAGGAAGAATTCGAAATGTCTATGATGGATGAGCTCAACTATTTCCTTGGTCTCCAAATCAAGCAAAGAAAGGATGGGATCTTCATCAATCAAGCCAAGTACACAAAGGAACTTATCAAGAGATTTGGACTTGAAGGAGCTAGAACCAGTAAAACTCCCATGGCAACAACCACCAAGCTTGACAAGGATGAACAAGGTAAAAGTGTAGACATTAAGCTTTATCGTAGCATGATTGGTAGTTTATTGTATTTGACGGCTAGTAGGCCGGATATTATGTTTTGTGTATGTCTTTGTGATCATTTTCAATCATGTCCTAAGGAGTCTCATTTAGTAGCGGTAAAACGCATTATTAGATACCTTAAGGGCACAATTGAAATGGGTTTGTGGTATCCGAAAACCGGACTATTTGAAATGAAGAGTTTTTTGGATGCCGACTATGCGGGTTGTAGGGTAGATAGGAAGAGTACAAGTGGAACATGTCAATTTCTTGGTAATTGTCTTGTTTCTTGGTCTTCCAAAAAGCAAAATTCGGTAGCCCTTTCAACCGCCGAGGCGGAGTATGTTGCAGCCGGAGCTTGTTGTGCACAAGTTCTTTGGATGAAACATACTCTCCTTGACTAAGATTTACATTTTGATCATATTAAAATATTTTGTGATAATACTAGTACTATTCATATGACTAAAAATGCAAATCAACATAGTAAAACTAAGCACATTGACATTAGATATCACTTTCTTAGAGATCATTATGAGAAAGGTGATATTGATATTGATTATGTTTCTACCGATTTTCAACTTGCCGATATTTTTACAAAACCTCTAGACTATGCTAGATTTTCATTTATTTGTGGTGAGTTGAATGTTTGTATTATAGACTCTTGAAAGAATTTTTCTTATTTTGTTTACCCTTTTTGATGTATGACAAAAAGGGGGAGAAAAGGTTTAGTTTATTAGTTTAGTTTATTTTAACTTTAGAGTTTTAAGTTTTTATGCACTTTGGATTTTGTTTTGTGCATTGTGTTTTATGCTTTATGTATATAGCCATTCATTTTTATACATAGTCATTCTTTTATATATAGCATAATTTGAGGGGGAGCTTCCATGCTCCTTTTTCCCATGCTTAAAATAACTATATGTTTTGTCATCATCAAAAAGGGGGAGATTGTTGGCCCAAGGTTACAATCACCCATTTTAGTGTGTTTTGATGATCACAAAACATATATAGTTATTTGTACTAATCATGTTTGTTGTTTTAGTGTGTTTCAGGGTTCTAATGATTCTAGGAGCATTCTTCCCTAAAGGAAGGTGTTTTTAACTCAAGTCACCTCATTTCGGGCTCAAGTATCAAGCTTTGCAAGATCACATATGGAGAAGCCCACTTGAAGACCTTGTAGTCAATTAGAACCAATGTAAGAAATAGTTTGTTAAAGTTTGAGGTTGTAGAATATTGGCTCTAGGACATACACACACATTTTTCCAAAAATACAGTTTTTAGTTTTGATATTTTGTTTAAAGTTCATGCCTTGGTCTCTATACATGATTCATGTTTACAAATTTTATATCTTGTTTATATCATGTATTTCTATCTTTCCAGCATGGTACTTAGTCAAAATTTCATACAAAATTATTCTGAAATTTTTCCAAAAGTTCAAAATTTTTCAATCTGTTTTTCTGTTTCAGACTAAACTGGCCGACCGCACCGGCCGACTGGATCCTGTGTCCAGGACGTGCACGCTTGTGCACGTCCGTCGGCCGACCGACTGGACGACCGGCAAAAAACAGATTGCTCTCTGTTTTTTGTCGGTCGGCCGAACGGTCGACCGACCTAAAACTTCTGCTCTCTGTTTTCTTGTCGGGCGGCCGACCGGTCGACCCGAGCCCAACGGCTATATGCCAGCAGGGCTGACGGCCGACCGGGATGGCCGACCGCCAAGCCTGCCAGAGCCCAACGGCTCTTTTCTGTTTGGTGCAATTCTGAAATCTGTTTTTGGATCTGTTTTTTGGCAGAACTTCCTTCAGTTTTTGGGATTATTTTGGGATCAAATAAGCTTAATTAAAATGTGTTTTAATCCTTTCCTCTCCCTATAAATAGAGGAGATAGGTCTCTTGCAAAAACGCCAAGAAAAATCCCTAGTTTACAAGTTTTCAAAGAAAGAAAAAGTTTCAAAGCTCTCAATTCTCTCTTGCATTCTTGGCTATTGTTTTTCAGTTGTGTTCTCAAGCAAGTTTCATTTACAACTGAGCTTGTTTTTCTCACTACACTTCTAGAGCCAAAATTCCCATCCTCATTCTATAAGGAAGTTGTAAAGAGAAAGTTTGTAAGAAGTTTGTGGTCCTTTTGGTCATCACTTGGCTACTTGTTCCTTCTTCTTGTTCTTGTTGAGATACCTCTTCGGTGGAGGTTTGTAAGTGGTGGAGTTCGGTACTCCGGTCTTCGGTAGACCTTGTAAAGTCCTCGGTGGATAGTGGAAACCCTTCACGGCGGTGAAGGCGGGGAGTAGAGCGGTGGCTCGAACCTCGTAACAAATACTTTGTGTTTGTGATTGATTTTCTCTTTGCTCTCTATTGCTCTTACTTTCTTGCTCTTGATATTGCTATTCTTTCATACTTTGTGATATATCTTGTGTGCACTACATTATTGCTTCCAATTCATATCTTGCTATATTGTCGATCATTACTCATACAACAAGATTGCAATACGCACCTCAAACTCATATCTAGAGGAATCACGAGGAAGGAGTTCAGAGCCCTTCACCGGGTATTCGGCTCTTAGTCTTGTTTTGAGTGATCGTTGCATCATTCATTCATACTTATTTTAAAAGGATTGTTAGATTAGCATTTACACCTATTCACCCCCCCTCTAGGTGTTTTCACTTGTCCCGGTATTGATAGAGGTGTTGGTTAGGGTCGGTCGCTCCCAAGTAGCACTTGAAGCTGGCATCATGAACTTCTTCTTGAAGCGTTGAGAAGTGATATCCTCAGAGAGTGGAGAGTCAAAGATGCTTAACCCAGAAGATTCTGTCTTCTTCTGGAGAAGATGACTTGCTTTCTTAACTTGCTTTCAGATCATCTCCTTGATGTCCTCCATGCGAGAAGCTTTCAGGACCTAGTTCGACCCAGAGTTATCAGAGTGCTGACTGCCACTCGGGGATAGTGATCTGTTGCACCTCCGATTGCTCTTTATGCTGGTGGCCCGAGTAGTGATCGATGGTGGAGATGGAGCGTGAGACCCTTTTATCCTTTGGCTCCTAGTGGATTGCAATTTACAAATGATCTCTATCTCGATGACCAACTGATTGTGGAAGTAGGCTGTTGCTTATCTCTCAAGGGTAACCTTCTCGCGATCATGAGCCGCCTCTGTCTGTTGTTCATCCATCTATTTAAAAAAGTCAGAAAATATCTGAATGAGTTAGTTTCCGGGAGCACTGTCCAATACCCCCAGGGCGGTAGGCTGGGAAGATAGTCCTTCCCTGATATCTTCAATGTGGACGTCAACAGTGGATGGATGTTGATCAGAGGCCCTGTGCCATTCGTGATGACCGAGCTTATGAGGCTGTTGTCGTGATGGCATAGGAAGCATTCCTTTTTGATGGGGCCATTGCAACTTCGGAGAGGCTTTTTTGAGGAGGGAAAGAGTTTGAAATTAGGAGAACTTTAAGCATAGACTCAGAGATCTCAATGAAAGCACTAAAATATAGAGGTAAATCTCTAAGAGAATTTATCTACACTCAAATTGTTAATTAGGAGAATAAATCAATCGTAAACACCCAAAAATTACGTGAAAAACTCAAAAGGAGAAAAACTACGGTGCAAAGAGAGAGAGAGAGAGAGAATTTAATAAATCAGAGAGATTACAATAAATTCTCAATGCTTTATTGCAAGTTTAATTCTCTAGGGCTTCATCCCATGCAAAAGAGAAAGAGATCAACTTTTATAGTTGAAGGTTGATGAGCAGATTCGTGGTCTCTGAGATCTCTACTTATGGATCAGCCTACAACCGTAACTGCACAGGATGCCCCAGCTCATTGCGTGAGTCTTTGGGGATCATGCTAGTTGGCGTGAATAACGACTTAGATCCGCAGTGATCACCCACCACTATGTGTTGAGTTGTTGTAACTATCATGTTAACCAGGTGTTTGATTAGTCTCTAAATATGCATATTTCAACCACATCTTCACATTTATTCAATATTAAATTCTATTAAAAACACCTCTTTTGTATATTCCTAGGTCCATGGTGTGGAATGATCCAAAATCTCATTTATTTGTGATTTAAAGCCTATAAAAATAGCCATTGACTTTGGAAAGAGATCTATTTAAATTAGGTGCACATATCTAGAAACCAGGAGGTATCACTGACAGGGGGATAAAACAGTAAGTCACACCCGGTGGCGCCAGACTGGCAACGCCAGAGGAGCCACGAAATGTTGCTTTAACCGTATTGTCATGGCCGTACTGGCGATTCTGTGCCAGTACTTCGAGTCAGATATAGACCCCTTTGTTCCTTTCTTCCTATACCTATAAAAACCCATGGGATTTACAGAGAAGGAGATATCCAGAGAATAAGGAGGTTTAGGCTAGTTTGTTCTTGTATTTTCTTTGTTTTCTTGTATTTTCTTCTTCCTCTAGCTTAGTTCATAGTTCGGGGGGGAAGGGGGAGAGAGAGAAAAGAGAGAGAGAGAGAGAGAGAGAGAGAGAGAGAGAGAGAAAGAGTATGTGTGTGTGTGTGTGCGCAAATTGTATTGGAAGGCGAAAATCTTATACAAGTAATACTTCTCCTTCTTCTTTTCATTCCTTGGTGTTTTTATTTGCTTTTATTTTTTTGTACTAATGTAACACTTTTCTCATTTACTTCTTCTCTTTTGTTTTCATTTACTCATATCTAGCTAACTCTTTTATTGCATGGCAACTAACTACTAACCCACTAACCTCTAACAACTTGATTGATAACCCAAATGAGTCAATAGTGTCAAGCAAGCCTTGTACAAACAAGAACTATGACATCTTAAGAGTGGGTTCTAACTCTAACGTACTCGCTAGTATTATCACTCTCATATTTCATGCTTAATTTTTTTTGATGATTTATAGATTGTGTAGCTTTACTTGTTCTTGTAAGTTAGAGAAATCCCTATTCATCTTTTCCGATACCAATAGTGCACTTGTTTCTTCCTCTATTCTCGCCTTCGATTGGATCTTGATGAGGGAATGTTCAAGTTTTGTCATATAAAGCTAAGTGAAGGAAAGAACTTTCATTCGATTTCAAACGTGAATAGTTTTTATGCACACGGTTTACATTTGCCTACGATCCATCATTAGGCTAAATCATCAAAATGCTAGAGATTAGTAGGAGCACTTAGTAGAAAGTTAGCAATGTGTTTTTACCTTTAAGAAAATAAAAATCACTTTTACAACGATCAAAATAATCCAAGCAACTTTTGAAACAATACTTGTTTTCATTTAAATTCTTTATTTGAGGCTTGGAACATCTTTACCATGAACAAAGAAGCCGCATTCAAGATTTCATCGCTCTCCCTTCTTGTCCCTCCTTATGGATACGACCCGTATAGCCACTTCGCTATTACAGTAGAATCATTAAAGCAGTAACATTGACCATCACTCGTTTACTTATTCTTGTGCATGCTTTTTAGCGATTAAAATTTTGGCACCGTTGCCGGGGAGGGAACGACTTTATTGTTCAAACACTAAAGATTTTTCTTTGTTTTGTCTGTAGGAGAAGTTGCCAAGGAGCTATCTATAACAGGAAGTAAGATCAGTGGACAAAGACGCTACATAAAGAATTCATTTGCCCTTGGAAAATTCATGTAAAAGTGAATTTTTTCGATTGAAGTACTAACAAAAGTTTTTCTGCAGGGTTGCCGAAAATCGCGCAAAATTGCTTTCTAAAACTTTTTAGTTCACTTGTATACTTCGCCTTTACACTTGTAATAACTCAACAGAAATTCATTGGCTGTCAATTTAAAAATTGAAGTAGACTCTTGCATTTATGGCACATGTCTATTTCAATTCACTTAAAATTCTGTTGAAGAAAGCTGGAGAAAATGTGTATGCACATATCATTTAGAATAGGAATAACAACTTTAGGTGATTTATCGCTTTGAGTGTTATTTGTTGTATATTGTACACAAGCACAAAAATTGACTCTAAGGGCAAATCTCAATAAAAAGATAAGGTAGGGATGTCATTACCCTTCCTTGGCCCAAAAAATAATTCTCTATCTCACGCACAATCTCAATCCTAACTAAAATTTGATAGACGTTGGCTCCTAGAGACATCTCAAACTCATAAAAAGATTAACTAAGGGTGAATATTGTAAAGAATCATACTCCTACAAAATTGGTGTCTAAGGAAAGAGGATTGAGATGTTAGGCCTCAAAACTCCGTGGTTTAGCGTAATTAAGTCCCGAGGCTCACGTCCGGATAGCTCCCACTAAGTTTTACCCTTTCCTGGCTGATTAGCTGGTGGTCTAATTCCTGCAACAACCTCCCCCGGGTAGTCGACCAGTTAGGAGTCGTCTAGATCCAGGAATTTTAGACTAGGCTTGGTGATTGATTTTCTTTTTCTTTTGTTTGTTTTTATTCTTTTCGAGTGTATTGTTGATTGAAGGTTGTTTGTGGTGTATCGTATGCAAGAGTGGTCGAGAGATCCATCCACTTCTAGACTTGTCAGAAACACCTCTCTGCCACTACCTCAAAATCCAGTGATGGCCTCATTAGAGGATAAATTTTACCCCTATTCGAACATCACTACCTTCTTGTATAAAGCTCCCAAAAGTAAATAAAAATAATTTTGAGTTAAAACCACAGTCATAAATACTTTTCCTAAATTTCATGGTATGGAATCTGAGGACGTGTACTTCTTCATCAGGGAAAGAAGTTTGCTTAGATGTGTATTCCTTAGCTAGGAGATGACGCTATCAGGGTACATTTCATTCCTTTTTTCCTAAAGGATCTATCAAAGAAATGGTTATACAGCTTGGCTATAGACTCGGTCACAACGTGGAAGGATTTCGTCAAGGTCTTCTTAAAGAAATTTTACCCGATTCATAAAACTGTGCTGATCAGGAAAAACCTTATACAATTCAAATAAGAATCCAATGAGCCTTTTTGGAGATACTTTGAATGATTCAAAGATCTCCTGGCACAATACCCTCACCACGGTATAGAGAAATGGCAACAATGCCAGGTTCTCTATGATGGATTAGATTATAAAAGAAAATATTGTTGGAAACCATGTGCCAATGGGGGGTTCTTGCAGAAAGACAAAAATCAAGGATAAGACCTCTTTGAAGATCTAGCTGAGAAAATCATCTAGTGGGAGCCAAGCCCCAAAAACCTAGAAACGCACAATCCATAGCTTCTAGGGGTGGGCTCTTATCTATAGAATCATCTATTACTTCAGAAGTAAAAATTGCCACGCTCATGAGGAGAATTGAAGCATTGAAGACCAAATAGTCAGTTATAGCCATCAAATCAACCATCACAATTTCACAATCTGGGTTGCACGTACTGCCAAGCACCAAACATGTTTTTGAAGAGTGCCTAGTATTTCAAGACACCAAGCACCACCGGAACATCTGAATGCGGCATATACAAGGCCACAAAATAACCTCTACTCGCAAATATACAATCCTGGATGGAGAAGTCACCCAAACTTTTCCTGGAGCCAGAACAATCCGGTGAGACTTAAATTTCCCAATAATGGTCATCACCAGCACCATCAACATCACTTCTTTCCCAATCAATCATCCTCCTCCTCTCTTCAAAACCAACCCACCGAAAGAAGACTCAGTGAACTTGAGAAGAGTATAGAGTACTTTTTAAAGACCCACACCGCCTTCATCCAAAACGCTGAACAACCACGCACAGGCAATCTCTCGACTAGAAGTTCAAATAAGTTAGCTAGCTAGTTCCTTAAGTGAGAGACCTAAGGGTACCTTGTCTAGTCAACCACTAGCCAACCCAAAGAACTCTAGTCAAATTTTTGAAGCTTAAATCAACCAGTGTAATATTGTCCACACACTCAAGTTTAGAAAGAAGGTGGATAACCAAGTTTCACAGCCAGCAACTCCAACCCCATCCAGTTCTACTTCTTTCCTCCATCTGTTAGCTTGAGTCCACGTGACTCAGACAAGGACAACACAGCTGAGGAAGTCTATAAGCCTATTGCACCGTTCCCAAATAGGCTTAGGAATAATAATAAGAGTATGCACATGGAGAAGATCCTAGAAATGTTCATCCAGATCAAGTTGAATGTTCCTCTTCTAGACACTATCTAGCAAGTCCCTGCCTGTGCTAAATTTCTCATGGATATGTTCACAAAGAAGAGAAAGACCAATGTACTGAAGAAAGTATGTTTAGTGACTAATATCAGTGAACTCTTGTCTGGTCCTATCCTAGTCAAGTACAAGAACCCCGGATGCTCCACAATTATTTGCACAATAGGACATATAAAGATTATTCGGGCACTTCTTAACCTAGGAGCGAGCATTAACTTGCTTTCTCTCTTTGTGTATCAGTAACTCGGATTGGGAGAAATGCATCCAACCCTAGTCGTGGATCAGCTTGCTGACCGGTCCGTGAAAGTTCCCAAGGGGGAAATCACGGATGTCCTCATCGGGTCAGGAATTTCATCTGCCCAGTTGACTTTATTGTACTTGAAACCCAACCTGTGTCAAACCCTAGAGCTCAGACTCTTGTCATTTTAGGACGACCATTCCTTGCCACTGCCAATGCAATAATCAATTGTAGGAATGGATCTATGAGATTGATATTTGGAGACATGATAAAGGAGGTTAACATTTTCAACTTAGGAAAACAACTTAAAGATTTGGAAGATCAAACTTTTGAGGTTAACTACATTGAAAACTTGACAAACGAGCATGCGGAGCTCAAAAATGAATTTGAGTTGGAAGCTTTTAATTTGGATAAAATCGTTGATTCTGCTGTGGATTGGGCATCGAACCCCATTGCGTCAACTCTTGAAATCGAATTTGCAAACCCTTCCAGTGAGTTCCTCCTTTTCTTAGAATTGAATGCTTTACCATAACATCTTAAGTATGCATACTTAGGTAAAAACGACACTCTCCCGGTCATAATTGCATCCCATTTGACTGGAAAACAGGAAGAAAGTTTGATGTCTGCTTTAAGGAAAGAAAAGGAAGCAATTGGATGGACTATGAGTGACATCAAGGGGATAATTCCAGCAATTATTCAACACCATATACATTTGAATGATAACGTGACTCCCAAAAGGGAACCACAACGTAGGCTTAACCCTATTATACAAGACACCGTGAAAATGAAAAGTCTCAAACTTTTGGACAATGAGATCATTTATCCCATCTCTGATAGCCAATAGGTAAGCCCTGTTCACGCTGTCCTAAAGAAAGCTGGCTTTACAATGGTAGAGAACAAAAATAAGGAATTAATGCAAATATGATTACCATAAAAATTCGTGTTTGCATTGATTAGTGGAAATTGAACGCTGCCACTCGTAAGGACCACTTACCTTACCGTTCATCGATCAAAAGTTGTAACATTTGGCTGGTCATGAGTACTACTACTTCTTTGATGGGTATGCAGGATATAATCAGATCCCTATTACTTTAGAGGATCAAGAGAAGACGACATTCACATGCCCATTCGAAACATTCACCTACAGACGTATGCCCTTTGGATTATGCAATGCTCTGGCTACATTCTAATAGTGCATGCTAAGTCTTTTTTTCGATATGGTAGAATAATTTTTAGAGGTCTTCATGGATGATTTCTCCATTTATGGTGATTCTTTTGATTAGTATTTTCATCATCTAGAGTTGGTTCTTCAGAGATATAAGGAGAAGAATCTAACTTTACATTGGGAGAAGTGCCATTTAATGGTGAGACAAGGGACTGTCCTCGGCCATGAAATTTCAAGAAGGGGAATTGAAGTTGATAAGGCGAAGATCGAAGTCATGGCTAAACTTTCTGTCCCCAAGTGTGGAAGAGACATTTGTTCATTCTTAGGACACGTAGGATTTTACCGACGGTTCATCAAGAAAACTTTAGCAAAATTGCTAGACCCTTACCAACTTGCTTAGTAAAGACGTGCCCTTCAACTTCAATGATGAGTGTTTCTACTCATGGGAAAGACTAAAGAAATAACTCATCTCTGTGCCCATCATTTCAGCTCCAAAATGGATGCAACCATTTGAAATCATGTGTGATACCTCTGATTTTGCTATCGGCACTGTCCTAGGACAGCGCGTCGATAATAGGCAGCACGTGATTTATTACTTGAGTAGGGCCTTGAACAACGCCCAACAGAACTACACAACGACCGAGAAGGAATTCTTGGCCGTTGTCTTTGCATTAAAGAAGTTCCGTCCCTACTTACTGGGATCTAAGACTGTGACTTTAATAGATCACTCTACTTTGAAACACCACATTGATGGTAAATTGAAAGTGATAAGAATTACCGTGTAGCTTTGGGCTAAAGGGTCGTGTCCACGAAGAGGAATACGATAGAAGCTTTTCGGTATTTTTGTTAAGTAACAAAGAATGGAGTTGGTGTTTTTCCTTTTTTTCTTTTTAGTTAAAAAGAGAATGGAGAGAAGAGAAGTGATTAAAAGAAAAATTGAAACACTTAGAGAAGGCTTTGGAAAAGGTGATCTTTAAAAATCGTTAAAATTGTTTGGTTGCTTTTAATATAGGAAACAAATCTGAGCTCACTATCTCACTACTCAACGATGTGTTCTTCTCTTGAAATTCTTAGTGCATCAACTTGATCATAGGTAAAAACTTTAAGCTTGAGTTTAAAAAGTTTAAAGCAAAGCAAATAAGATAGTTTGGAAAAGTTCACTCTTTTTCTTAAGAAATCATCTTGAATTGAATATTAAATCATCAAGTCTTTCAAGTATGAAATAAAAATAAGTTCAAGTAATGTTTTTAAAAGAAGAAGAAGTTTAGAAATCCAAACCCATCCTCATGTGCCTTCAAGAACACTTTCAAAGAAGAAAGGCTTAGTTTAGGCATGCATATGATTCCATTGGGTCTTTACATCAAAGCTTTTTAAAAACAAGAGGGATCGAAGAAAGGGACGATAGTAAGCCCAGAAAATAAATTTAGCTACTCATGGAAGATGAAAAATAAGACATGTAAATGAAGCAAGACATACCCGTGAAATGGAGTGGAAGAAGTGAAAGCTTGATCCTTTTATTGATGACACTTCAATCTTCAGAGTACAATCACTCTATTCCTCTCTCTCACTTATATTTGAACTGAACTACAAATTAGAAAATAGAGATAAAACTTCTATACTATCTAACAAAAAGCCTAAACCTTAAAAATAAAAAGAAAAACTTACACTAATTTCCGGTCCCTTTTTCTCTAAAAATACAGTTTTATAGGCAAAACCCAAACAGGGAGGGCGTACGGAGATAGGGGGAGCAAACACTCCCCAACAATAATCAAATGGCTGCAGAAACGTAGCTTTGGCAACATTTCAACAGCCTGAATGAGGCTAGGTGGCTACAACCGGGGAGGTACACCTCCTTGTTTTGTGTTTTGACTTTATCTCCTGCTAGTTTTCCCGTTTCAGTTCCAGGATTTGACGAAACAACCTTTGATCTTTGGTTTTAACCACTTGATTGGGAAAGATTCATTTTAACCAGTTTTCAACCTCTCTGATTTGCCAAGACCTGCCCTGATTTCCTGATTTTGAATTAATTCTGAATTAAATCAGAATTTGATGGGCATTTGGGCTCGTTTCTCTTTCCTATCCTTTAGCAATAGGCCAGAATTTTATAAAGAAAAATAGGACTTATTAATATAATTTATTTAGATAATAAACATGATAATGTGACAATAAATATGCAATATATGTGCCAACCACTCATGACCAAGAAGGAAGCTAAAACCCGACTTATTCGGTGGATCCTTCCGCTTCAAGAATTTGACCTGAAAATCTATTACAAGAAAGGTGTAGAAAATGTGGTGGCTGACCACTTGTCAAGAATTTCTAATTCACTTGTAGAACGACTCCGATCAATGAGGATTTCCCAGATGAGCACATCCTCGCCAATTTGAAAGAACCCTGGTATGCGGATATTGTCAATTATCTAGTCACCAGACAATTACCCGCTGAACAAACAAAGCAAGACAAGTATCACTTCTTTGCCCATGTTCGGTACTTCTGGGAAGAATCGTATCTCTTCAAGTACTGTCTTAACCAGATTATTAGGTATGTATACCAGAGGAGGAACAAAAAAGTGTGCTCAATTTCTGCCATGAGCTTGCATGCGGAGGACACTTCGGTCCCTGCAAAACCGCAGAAAAAGTCTTACAAAGTGGGTTTTACTGGCCCACTTTGTTCAAAGACTCCTTCCATTTTTGCAAGTCATGCGCAAACTGTCAAAAGGCTGAGAAGATTTCGAGGCGAGACATGATGTCCTTAAACCCGATTCTCCAAGTCAAAATTTTTGAAGTTTGGGGCATCACTTCATGGGACTATTCTCAAATTCATTTGGCAATCAGTTTATCTTGGTTGCAGTGGATTACGTCTCCAAATGGGTAAAAGTCGTGCCTACCAAGACCAATGACAACAAAGTTGTTGTCAAATTTCTCAAGAAAAACATCTTCTCCTATTTTGGTACCCCGCAAGCAATAATTAGTAATAATGGGTCACATTTTTGCAATAAGGCTTTCGAAGCCCTAATGCAGAAATATTCCATCACTTAAAAATTGTCCACTCCGTATCATCCCCAAAAACAAATAGGCGAGTTGAAGTGATAAATCGGCAAATCAAGCTCATTTTGAAAAAAATGGTAGGTCAAAACTGAAAAGAATTATTGGTCAAGCTGATAGATGCGCTTACCGACTGCTTTTAAGATCATTCTAGGAATGTCTCCATACAAATTTTATTCGAAAAGCCTGCTATCTCCCCTTCGAATTAGAACACCAAGCCCTATGGGCCATAAAGCAATTAAACTTTGATTTGACTAGAATCGATGAACTAAAGAAACTGAGATATCATAATTGGAGGAAATACGAAATGAAGCTTATGATAATGCAAGAATAACAAAGAGCAGAACAAAAAAATTTCATGACCAAATCATCAACTGAAAATTTTTTCTCTGGACAAAAAGTTCTGCTTTACAATTCAAGGCTTCACATCATTACGGAAAGCTCAAAAGTCGTTGGTCAGGACCGTTCATTGTACACATAGTTTCTCCACATGATGCTATAATAATTGCTAATTCAAAGAGTGGTGAGGAAATGAAAGTCAATGGGTAAAGACTGAAACCCTTTCTAGCCACTGAGCCTGAGTCACAAGACGAAAATGTCCTGGGTCTTGTCGACCCATCTTACATGTGACCACACCCCACTACATACCACAAATAAAAAAATTGTAAATAAATTAACATTAAGAGTTTTTTGTAAATTATCATAATTCTTTGTATATCTTTCCTTATACCTGTTTATTGCTTTTGCATCACATATCATCTATTAAGGACAATGCATTGGATAAGTGTGGGGGATGGGTACTAACATAGGATTTCTTTGTTCTTTTTCATTTTTTGTATTGCTTTTTCTTCCTTTTATTTTTCTTCCTTTTTACAAAAAAAATCTTAAGTAGTGGAGAATTTTTGATAGTCTTTCGTAAAAACACAAAATAGTTATAAGGATTAATGAAAACCAATTTAGAAATTCTTCACTTTGGCCTAAATAAAAGAATAATAGTTGGATTAATAGTTTAGGAGGAATTAGAAAAATAACTCATCTCTTTAATTTTTTGCCTTAGTAAATATGCATTGGCTACACACACACACTCTTGAAATTTATAGACAAAGACTCTAACCACACACAAAACAAAATGTATATATATAGTTATAAACTCGATTAAGCTGGATAATTGTGCCTCAAGAAGCATGATTATTCTTGCCTAAAGGAAATAAACCTTAGTTTTGTGCCCTAGTTTACTTGAGTATTTAACCTAAGGGGTGTTTTCTCATCTAGTGCTCTAAGACCGCCTAGTTTGAGAGTCATCGGTTAAAAACTCATTACACAAGTAAATTAGAAAGCCTAAGAAAATTAAACGCTAAAATGGTACATAAATACATACTCATAAATTTTGTGGCATTAGAGTTTGAGTCGAAAAATTCAAGTAAATCATTACTTCATACAATGCATGTTATTTAAGGCAAAATAAAAGCATGAGTTTAAAGTATATAATTCCTCTTAAACTTAAATAAATTATATTCTTGCATGAAGACAAAAGTATAGGAATGACTACTTAAGGGTTAGACCTAATGCTTATATTTATTTAGCTATTTTTACTTAGCTATTTTTACTAAAGAGATTAAAAACCATTTTTCTACTTTAAGAAGATTTTTCAAAAACAACTAACATTTTTATTCTTTTCTTGGATTTTGTTGGTGTAATCTGCTGAAAAACCCTCAGGAGAAAAAACTCCTCCTCTAGGGGAACCTAGAGGTTTAAAGGCTTATTGCACATGCTTAATGCAATCGCGTCACCTTCAAAAGTGGTGTAATAATTCTCTTGATTTTTGTTTTACTCAGGACGAGCAAAAGATAAGTGTGGGGGTGTTATTAGCCTCTACATATGCATATTTCATACCATATCTTCACATTTATTCAATATTAATTCTGTTAATAACACCTCTCTTGTATGTTCCTAGGTCCATGGTGTGGAATGAAGAAGGAGCCCAAAAATCCCATTTATTTGGTGATTTAAAGCCTACAAAAATACTTATTGACGTTGGAAGGAGGATCTAACAAAATCAGGTGCACATATCTAGAAACCAAGAGGTACAACCGACAGGGGGACAAACCAGCAAGTCACACCAGGCGGCATCAGACTGGCGATGCCAGATGAGCCACGGAAATGCAGCTTTGGCCGCGTTTCCGTGGCCATATTGGCGCTTCTGCGCCAGTACTTCGAGCCAAATCTGGTCCCCCTTTGTTTCTTTCCTCATGGGCCTATAAATACCCCCTAGGATTTACAAAGAAGGGGATATCCAGAGAATAGGGAAGTTTAGGCTAGTTTGTTATTGTATTTTCTTTGTTTTCTTGTATTGTCTTCTTCCTCTAGCTTAGTTTATAGTTTGAAAAGAGAGAGTGTATCAAGTTGCATTGAAGGTGACAATCTTATACAAGTAATACTTCTCCTTCTTGTTTTCATTCCTTAGTGTTTTTACTTACTTTTATTTTCTTGTACTAGTGTAACACTTTTCTCATTTACTTCTTCTCTTTTTTTATTTACTCATTTCTAACTAACTCTTTCATTGCATGGCTAACTAAGTACTAACTCACAAATCTCTAACAACTTGATTGATAAGCCAAATGAGTCAATAGTGTCAAACAAGCCTTGTGCAAATAAGAGCTATGATATCTTAAGACGAGGGTTCTAACTCTAACTTACTCGCTGGCATTACCACTTTTATATTTCATGCTTAATCGTTTTTGATGATTTATAGATTGCGCAGCTTTACTTGTTCTTGTAAGTTAGAGAAACTTTATTCATCTTTACTGACACAAATAGTGCACTTATTTCTTTCCCTATTCTCGCCTTCAATTGGATCTTAATAAGAGAATGTTTAAGTTTTGTCGTGAAAAGCTAAGTGAAGGGAAGAACTTTCATTCGATCTCTAACGTGAATAGTTCTTATGCACACGATTTTCCTTTGCTTATGATCCATTGTGAGGCTAAATCTTCAAGAAGTTAGAGATTAGTGGGAGCACTTAGTAGAAAGTTAGCCATGCATTTTTACCTTTAAGAAAATAAAAATCACTTTTACAACCGTCAAAACAATTCAAGCAATTTTTGAAACAATACTTTTTTCTTTTCCAGTCTTTATTTGAGGCAAGGAACATCTTTACCACGAACAAAAAAGCCACATTCAAGCTTTCATCGCTCTCCCTCCTTGTGGATACAACCCGTATAGCCACTTCGCTATTACAATAGAATCGCTAAAGCAGTAACATCGACCATCACCCTTTTACTTATTCTTATGCATGCTTTTTAGCGATCAAATTTTGACGCCATTGTCGGGGAGAGAACGGCTTTATTGTTCTAACACTGAAAATTTTTCTTTTTTTGTGTGTAGGAGAATTTGCCAAGGAGCTAACTATAATGGGAAGTAAGATCGGTGGATAAAAACGCTACACGAAGAAGTCATTTGCCCTCAAGAAAATCGTGTAATAGTGAATTTTTCCGATTGAAATACTAGCAAAGCTCTTCTGCAGGGTTGCCGAAAATCGCACAAAATTACTTTCTAGATATTTTTAGTTCACTTGTATGCTTCACCTTTACACTTGTAATGACTCAACAGAATTGGTTGTCAATTTAAAAATCAAAGTAGATTCTTGCATTTAGGACACGTGTCTATTTCAATTCATTTAAAATTCTATTGAAGATGGCTGGAGAAAAGGTATGTGAGCATATCATTTAGAATAGGAATAACAACTTTGAGTGATTTACCGCTTTGAGTGTTATCTTGTTGTATATTGTACACAAGCACAAAAATTGACTCTAAGGGTAAATCCTAATAAAAAGATAAGGTGGGGATATCATTACCCTTTCTTGGCCCAAAACTAATTCTCCATCTCACGCACAATCCCAAGCCTAACTAAAATTTGATAAATGTTAGCCCCTAGGACATCTCGACCTTATTAAGAGATTAACCGAGGGTGAAAATTATAAAGAATCATACTTCTACAAAATTGGTGTATAAGAAAAGAGGATTGAGATGTTAAGACAGGGCAGTAGGATGGGAAGATAGTCCTTCCCTGAAATCTTTAATGTTGACATCGAGAGTGGCAAGATGTTGATCAGAGGCCCTGCGCCATCCGTGACGGTTGACCGAGCTTATGTGGCTGTTGTTGTGGTGGCACAGGAAGCGTTCCTTTTTGATGGGGCCATTGCAACTTCGGGAGAGGATTTTTTGAGGAGGGAAAGGGTTTGAAATTAGGAGAACTTTGAGCATGGACTCAGAGATCTCTATGAAAGCACTAAAATATAGAGATAAATTCCTGAGAGAATTTATCTACACTCAAATTGTAAATTAGGAGAATAAATCAATCTCAAATACTAAAAAATTATGTGAAAAGCCCGAATGGGGAAAACTACAGTGCAAAGAGAGAGAGAATTCAATAAATCAGAGAGATTACCATGAATTCTCAATGCTTTATTGCATGTTCAATTCTCTAGGGTTTCGTCCTATGCAAAAAAAAGATCATCTTTTATAGCTGAAGGTTGATGAGCTGAGTCGTGGTATCTGAGATCTCTGCTTATGGATCAGGTTACGATCGTAACTATACATAACGCCCTAGCTGCATTGCGTGATCTTCGAGGACCATGCTGGTTGTGTAAATAAGACTCAGATTCACTGTGATCACCCACCATGTGTTAAGTTGTTGTAACTATCATGTTAGCCAGGTGGTTGATTAGTCTTTAAATATGCATATTTCATACCACATCTTCATATTTATTCAATATTAAATTCTGTTAAAACGCCTCTCTTGTATGTTGCTACGTCCATGGTGTGGAATGAAGAAGAAGCACAAAAGTATTATTTATTTGGTGATTTAAAGCCTACAAAAATAGTAATTGATTTTGAAAAGAGGATCTGTCAAAACCAGGTGCACAGAAACCAGGAGGTACAACCGACAAGGGGACAAACTGTTGGTCCCGAGATGATACCAATTGTAGGATCTAAAATATATGTCAACACTCAAACAAAAATATTAGTGTTAAATATAAATAACTTGCATAAAAGGAAATTAAATCACAAAAAAAAGTAAACGCAAACACAAGTGATTTATCCTGGTTCGGTCCTCTTGACCTACATCCAGTCCCCAAGCCATGCGCTTGAGATTTTCCTTTAACCTTTGACTTTGTACACCCAAAATCAACACCTTATATACCACTTGACAAATCCCCTTTGTCAAATGTTACAACTCTTCTCACAAACCAAGAAGACACAACACCTTATACAACTTCTCTTTAACCCGAAAACGCTCTTGTATAATCTTTCTCTTTGAGTGAATACAATCAATCCTATAAGCCTTGAATCTGTATGTGATCATGAGCAAGGGCTCTTATAGGTGAACTCTCAGAACTCTTCACTATGGAGTAGGAATTTGAGTAATGAATGAAAGTGAAAATAGTTTTCTGAAAAATAGATTTTTAAACAGAGTTTTTGGGCAGAAAACTATTGATATTAATTGGTATTTTTAGCCTAGGACAACATCCCTATTTATTGCTGAAATCCATGGTCAGTTAGGGTAGTTATCAGGACAAATTTGAATATTGAAACATTAGATAAAACACCAAAAAACAGAAACTGTCAACAGTCAGAAACTGTCAACAGTCAGAAACTGCCATTAGTCAACGTGAGGTTGGGGCTTAGTCGACTAGGGTATTGATATTTGCCTATATTAGTCGACTAATAAAAGAGCCAAGTTGACTAGGTCTTGACTGAAACAAAAGACAAGTTTCTAGAAACTGAAACTAGTCGACCAGTGGAAGGTATAAGTCGACTAGGTCATATATTAGTCGACTATAAAAGATGTTAAGTCGACTAATAGTGCATGTAGGTCAGAAATAGAGAGTTGGTATGCATCTGAATCAACACTAAGTCGACTATAGTCAAGGGTTAGTCGACTATAGCTGGTATTAGTCAACTAGGCATGGTTATAAGTTGACTAATAGACTAATGATGTGTATGTGCGTTTCAACGCTTTTAATATTCTAATAAATATTACAATAGACATCCATAGCCACTCTCTTTGGGAAGTCTTGAGCATGTAGAACTCTTATATAGAATTGTGAGATAAGGCTCCAATAATTTGGCTTCACAAATGTATCATCAAAATCAAGTTTCAACATTCTCCCCCTTTTTGATGATGACACTTTGTGTGCACGAATACTCCCCCTGCAGAAAATATGTTATATGTTCTCACCTTGCATAGAATAGGTTATAACAAATATAGGAAAACATGTGTTCTCCCCCTGCAAAAAATATATCATAACATATATATATATATATATATATATATATATATATGATAAATGTTTGAAATATTTTTCTTATCAAACTTTTTATATGGTACCTAAAAGATAAACATTAGAATGGTACAAATCATTATAAGATCAAAGCATTAACCTTTAGGAGTTCAAACCCAATTTAAATTTGGTTTCCATCTATTAGTATACACATAATTGCATGAATTATATATAGAATCTATGTATGATGCAATATAAGTATTTTTATAAAAAATGCTTAAGTTTTTAGGAATCCATATGTACTTGTTCTTAATTCTTTTTGAAATAATATCAGTATTTCTTTTCACAAAAGAATTATATGGATTATGATTCTTTTATTAACATGTGCAGATTTTCCACTTTAATTTAGGAATCCAAGACCACAATGATTATGTGACATTTTTTGATATGATAATAAATCATTTAACTTTTCTTTTCCTTGATTAAATTTAGTCACATTTTTCAAAATCTCTTTATACTTCATTTTGAAAATTGACATATCTTTATCTAAAACAGAAATTCTTTCATTAAAGCCATAATTTCTCTTTTCAATAAAACATTATTTTATAATAAATTCTCATTATCCTTTTTCAATGATGATATAACTATTTCAAAATCATCTTTTGAGATTTATAGAAGAAATTTGAGAAACATAACATGAATTTTCTATGATAAGTTTTTCATTCTCATTTGACAAAACTTTATTCTTTATCTTTTCTTCCTTTAGATCATTGTATAATTCATGAAATGTATCTAAAAGTTCAGTATATTGTACCTCATCTTCTTCTTGGGCCATAAAGCATATGTTGGCATGTTCAGTGGCTTCTTCTTCGTCAGAGGAAGAGGAATCACTATTTTCCCATGATGTTTGGTAGTCTTTCTTCTTTTTGAACTTTTGCTCTTGAATTTACCTTTGTTTTTGAGCAATGAGTAATCTTTCTTCATATGACCTGTTTTATTATAATTAAAACATTAAAACTTACCTTACTTCAAGAACTTTCTAAACTTTCTTGAGAGCATTGCCATCTCCTTTCATCGTCGTCTGAATTGTCCGTATCTTAGGATGCATGGAAAGGAAGTTCTTTCTTCTTTGAGAAAGGTTTCTATTCATTCTTCTTTCTGTCTTCCAGTTGTACTTCATATGCCATTAATTACCAATGAGGTTTTCTAATGACATAGTGGAGAGATCATTTGCTTCTTCAATTGCAGTTGTCTTCTTCTCCTAATCTGATGTGAGTTCACGAAGGATCTTGCGAACTTTTTCGACTTGTGTATATTCCTTTCCAAGGGATGCTAAGGAATTTGTTATGTCGGTGAACCTTGTAACCATTTCTGAGATGGTTTCATTCTCCTTCATTTTGAATAGTTCAAACCTGTGGACAAAAATAGAAATTTTAGATTCTTTAACCTTATTTGTGCCTTCATGTGTTACCTGTAGAGTGTGCCATATTTGATTTGCAGATGTGGCTGTTGACACACGATTGAATTCTTCTTTGGTTAAAGCACAGAATAATGCATTCATCGCTTTGGCATCAAGGTTCGCATTTTTCTTTTGATCATCACTCCAAGCAGTGTAGTTGGTTGTCCGCTTGGTGTACGCTGCTTCTACTATGTTCCAAAGTTTGTAGTTGAGCGATTGCAAGTAAATCTTCATTCTACACTTTCAATAATTGTAGTTGGACCCATCAAATAGCAGTAGACTTTGTGTAAAATGTCCTTCTTTGAATTGTGATGAAAGAAACTCCATTGCCATCCTTGTAGGGTGTTAACCGGGTACGCAAGGCTCTAATATCTATTGTTGGTCCCGAGATGATAACAATTGTAGGATCTAAAATATATGTCAACGCACAAACAACGATATTAGTGTTAAATATAAATAACTTGCATAAAGGAAATTAAATCACAAAAATAAAGCAAACGCAAACACAAGTGATTTATCCTGTTTCGATCCTCTTGTTCAGAAGGGAGGAGTGTACTTATATTCAGAGTTAGAGGGTTTAGAGTCAACCTTCTTTGTTGAATGTGATGCTCAAAAACTCCAAAATGTATTAACAATTTTTTCTTTACTCCTTCCGAATCACCGTAGTAGTATGAGCTATTACGGGTCGATCCTCAGGGAGAGCTTACGATGGAAGCTTTACGGTTAAGTTGTGAAGAAAGAAAACGAGAGTTCTTCTATGTTCAAAAGAAACAAAATGACATGAAAAGTAGAAGAAAAATTCGTTGTGGATTTGTTGCATGAAAAGAAAACGATGGAAAGGAAAGTGAAAAGAACTTGAAAACTTGACTAGCTTTGGAAAGAAAACTTGAGAAGAAAAACTTTGAAAGACTTTTAGATAGAAGAAACTATGACTAGCTAACCCTACTAATTCACTAAACTTACTAATCTCATAGGGTGATGCATGCCTCATGTTGATTCATCGGCAAAAGTTTGTCTTGCTTGTTTTGGTCAAATACTTTCCCACGTAGAGGATGAGTGATCTTCTTAGCTTGTCTTGTAGCCTCATTGATTCATTGGCTCCCGAGATAGATTTTCAATGGTGAAATCAAGGAGTGTCACTCACGGTAATGCTAAGGAAGAAGATACAAGTTTCATTAGTCATTCAAAGCCATACTTGAGCTAGCATTGAAGTAAGAAAATTGTACAACAAATAGCATAGTTAGGTGCTCCATCTCCATGTTCCATCAAGGCACTTGTTCTAAAGACAAGGCTCTAAATGAGGCTCACATGAATCATATGGAATGAAAATAAGCTTTTGCCAAGAAGTAAAGTAACTCATCTTCAATAGGGATAATAGAGACTTGAAATTACAAAATCACAATAAAGCATCCAATGAATCACATGAATTAGCAATCACCCAAGAGTTAGAAATTAGTGAAGTTAGTGGTTAGCTAGTCATGTTAGAGAGTTAGTTAGACATTGACATGAGAAAAACACAACAATTCATAGAAGAAGAAAGTGCAATGGAAATTAAAGCTTGAAGAAAGTAAAGCACAAGAAAGTAAAGCACTAGAATTAGTAAAGAAGAGAAGATAGATGGATCAATCCTTGCATTCAAGTTGTCATCACTTCAATTACAAGATCTCACACTCACTCTCTCTCTTTGCAGAATTCTAGAAGGAAGAAGAAGATTACAAGAGCACTAAAGGAAGCTAGAGAAAATCCCTACAATTCTCTCAAAAATACAAGCTCTTCTCTCCTATCTCTCCTCCTCTTTTCGCAGAGGTCCTAAAGGTCTATTTATAGGCTCAACAGGATGAGGCCCTCAAATCTGGCCGTGGGATCAAACGCTGGCTCAACGGCCAGATTCTTGCAGCGGATCCGCGACCAAAGCCGTGTTTCGCGGCAGAATCTTGGCCGTTGCGCCAAAGATTTCTGTTGCCGTTCTGTTACAGTCTGTTTGTCATGTTGGATCTTCTAGAAGGCTGGAGATATTCGTGACGACTCCAGATCTGGGCTAGACTTTGGGCTTTTCCTTTTGCTCTTTAATTAATCCCATTAATTCCTTGATAATTCCTTGATTATGGGCCTTCCTCTCCATTAATGGTGGACCTGCAAATTTAGAGAGAAAAGAAATAAAAAGCTTTTTTATTTACATAAAGCATGATATGGAAGTGGAAAATGATGCAAAAAATGAATAACAATCACACCCCCATACCTAGCTTTTGCTCGTCCTCGAGCAAAAAGAAAAAGAGAAAAAATCCTAACTAAATTATTGAACCACTTTCGTAGGTGACACGATTGTACTGAGTATGTGCAACAAGCCGTTAAACCCTAGGTTACCCTAGAGGAGGAGTGTTGTCTCCTGAGGGTTTTCAGCGGACTGCACCCACAAAATCTATAAAGAAATAAAAAATGTTAGTGAGAAATTTTTGATCCATATTTTTCAAGAATTTTACTTGATTTATAGGTTTCGGGTTACCCAAAACTTGTCATTCTTTTTATAAGTGTCTATTTAGAGTTTTGTCTTCAACTTAGGTTAAGTTTCTAAGGAATAGAGCAAAGACCGGATTTTGCATCAAACCTAGTATATATACATCTATAAATATGAAGGATTTTTCTTAGACTAAAGTTCATTTATTTACTAAATATAAAAAATATATATTTATTTATTTATTTATTTATACCTCCTTAGCTTCCTTAGGCTTTCTAATTTACCCATGTGACTCCCAACCAGTCGGTCTTAGGGCACCAGATGAAGATACATCCCTAAGGTTCAAGGACTCGAGTAAACTAGGCCACGAATACTAAGGACTTAACCACCTTTAGGCGTGACTGGCCATGCTTCTTAAGGCACAGCTAACCAGCTTAATTAGTGGCTAAGTAATTATTTTATTTATACTTATTTTTTTCTTTTTCTTTTTATTACTATTATTATTATTATATATATATGTGTAAATAGAATCACTAAGTCTTTGATTAATCCCTCGATATGTTTAATGTATATATCCTAAAGAAAGAATTAAATCTAGCTATCTTTCTTATCCTTTTCACTTAACCTAAAAATCCAACAAAACACCTCTTTTCAATTTATATTAAGAAATCTTAGTTAAGAATTTCCTTAATCCCTAAAATCAAGTTTGATTCTTTAAAAATGGATCAAAATTTTTTATTTATTTTTTTATGGTTTTCTAAAAAGAAAATGTAAAATCTAAAAAGAAAGACAAAATCTAAAAAGAAATAAAAATCCTAAAAAGAAAAAAAAATCCTAAAAAGAAAATAAAAACCCTAAGTTAGTATCTACCCCCCATACCTATCTCATGCATTGTCCTCAATGTATGCAAAATAAAATATGCATGAAATAGGTAAAGGAACAGAATCACCCCCGACGTCGTTTTGGACCAGCGGTGGTGCTGGGTCCAGCCGACTGTGAACGCTGAAGATCGGCCTCAATACGGTCTAATCGAGATGATTGCTCCTCCACTTGTTTCCTCAGCCGAACTTGTCCCCTAAAAATCTTCTTCATGCCCCGCCAAATGGTGGACATGAATGCACGTGAGTCCGTAGGGGGGTCCTGGTGCCAAAATGCGGGCTCACTTCCTCCTCTAGACTCTCCTCAGAAGAGGACTCTACTGGCACATCCTCAGGCTGGACACTAGGGGTCCAGACCGCATGTAAGCAACTGTTATAGGCACAAGTGGCCCTCTAATGTGCTACAAACACCCGGTCATAAGCGTCAAATACAGCGTCTGGTAGGAAAGTCCTACAGAGACACGTAATCAGAATGGCGTGTGAATGTTTAGCACCCCAGGTGCGTGAGGAGTTGGTAATGATGGAATGAAGATGGTCTTGTTGAGGCAGATCGTGTGCTGCCTAGTCAGAAGGTCGTGAAGTATTTGCAACACAGGGCGGTTAAAAGAAGTGGTGTGATCCAGACCCAGAATATTGTGTTGGATCCATCGTCCAACGCAATGCACATTACGGAAGGTGGTACTGGCCTTGAGCCCTCGGTTTTGTTCGGTGCAGCGGGCCCCCATAATGGTCATGTAGTCAATGAGTGGAAGGGGGTCGCTATGTTGTGGGTAACAAGAGACGTGAGTCAGTTCCTCAAGGAGAGGAAGCATGATGAAAAGGTCACCTAAGGGCATGTGGACCGTGAATTGGTATGTGTTGAAATCAACCGATGCATGATCAATGGAATTGTAAAAAGATGTCACTAATTTGGGGCAATAAAATGCATCATGTTCGGAGTTATCATACACGAGAGAGTACCAATCCCATGCACGGATCCTATCAATGAAAATGTGCCCATACCCATTGGTGTCACAAAGAATTCTAGAATAATCTTTCTCAGCAAACAAAGATGGTGACATGCTACAAATGTAGATCTACAAAATAGATTGGAAGATTAGAAAGCAAACCACCCCCAGAATACGTGGGGGAAATCAAATTCAATTTGCAGAGGGCACTGGATCAAGAATTCGGACGATCGGGCACCAGATGGAACACGAGCAGGGAAAAACGCCTGCAACAGACCGTGGCGGCGCACCAGCAGAGTAAAGACAGCCGCGGAATCGCGGCTCTGGTCGCGAAAACGCGACAGAACTGCCGAGACAGTGGAGGAGAAAAATTTAAGGGGCGGCGCTTGAAGGGATTGTTTTAGATCTGAGATGCGTTTGAGGTTTGAGAGAAGAGAGTCAGGTTAGATGAAATTTATAGGGGGCTGAAAGAGGTGAAGTCCCAATATTACCCTAGGTTGGAGTTGATATTTACAACCCTAGGTTGATTTGAAAAAGGGATTTATGAAGAGGTGTAACTCTTGGTGCTATTTAGCACCAAAGTCCAATTATTTTGAAGTTTTTATTTTTTATTTTATTATTATTATTATTATTATTTTATTTATTTACAAAAGAGGCCCAAAATAATTTAGAGGGAAAACAAGGAAAATGTACAACATGAAGTATCTCCACTACCTAGGACTTCTTTCGGTCGTATCCCTCTAGCTCGTTTCCTATCGTTCCAATGGGTCCTTTTGATAGGGCATAGTTGGGAGGCCATTGTATTGTCATTTTGGCCTTTGGCATCCCAAATTTCACCTTTTTTAGTTGTTTCTTCCTTGTATCACTACAATCCTCATTCAAAAACTTGTCATCACCACTCTTCTCATTTTGAACCTCTTCATTGTGAATGCCTAGAAATTCTAACTCAACTCCATATATCTCCTCAAAACTGAGGTCAACACTTTTCCCTAGAGATGTCCAATTAATTAAAAGATCCCTCTTTGGTTCATCCAGACACATGAGTTCTTCTTCGAAGAGGTCTTCAAAAAGTATGTCAATCGGAGGGTCTTGAATTATATCCTCATGGATATATTTTTGGTTGGCTCATTGAAAGTGAAGATATCCAAATCAATTTTCCCTTTTTAAAGGGTACTCAAACATTAGGCTCTTCCACATCAAGATGATTGCATTCATTTTGAAATAATTCATTAAGAAATAGCGACTCATCTTCTGATTCTTCACTCTCTTCCTCACAATTATTTTCAACAAAGTTTACCTCAAATGTTTGATCTCTTGTCTTATGAGGTTGTTTGTCTATGTTGAAGACATTCACTTCTCTAGTCATGTCGCCAAAGGTTAACCTCATGGATCCATTCTTACAATTTATGATGGCATTTGCAATAGCAAGGAATGGTCACCCCAGGATAACAGGAGTTGAGCCCGATGATTGGAGTTAGACACAGGTTGTGTCTCAAGAACTATGAAATCAACAGGGTAAATAAACTCCCCAACTTTGACAAGGACATCATTGAATCCCCTTTGGGAATCTTCACAGAGCGATCTGCCAGTTGTATCGTAACTTTGGTCGGACGGAGGTCGCCTAACCCTAGTTGTTGATACATGGAAAAGGGAAGGAGATTGATACAGGCTCCCAAATCAAGTAATACCCTATTGATAGTAGTCTGTCCTATGATACAAGAGATGGTTGGGCTCCCTGGGTCCTTGTATTTCACAGGAATTGGCCCAGTGAACAACCGCTGATGTTTGAAGCTAGGAAGACTTTCTTAGGGACATTTGCTTTCCTCTTCTTTGTGCACATTTCCTTTAAAAATTTGCATATGATAGAACTTATTGTATGGCATCAAGAAGAGGTACATTGATTTGGACCTGATTGAACATTTCTCTGATCTTCTCCATATGAGCATTCTGCTTTTGGTTTGCTAGCCTATTTGGAAATGGTGCAATTGGTTTGTATGGTTGCTCATCTGCCTTTTCTTTTTCTTTAGATTTGGAAGTTGATGGTTCAGAACTGGAAGATGGATTGTCTTGAGTTGGTTGCACTGGAACAGGAGGTGTTGATTTGGACACTGATTTGGGTGGTTGATTGGAAACCTTATTATCTACCCGCTTCCTGGATCTCAGAATATGAATAGTGTTGCATTGACTGGGGTCCATGTCTTTAACTTCATGTAGAGGAAGTGATTTTTTGGATTGGGCACTGGCTGGCTTGGTAGCATTCCTTTTTGTCTCTCATTTAAAGAATTAGCCAATTGCCCTATCTGGACCTATAATTTAATCATATCCTGATGCTGGTTGGTCATCATTGAAGCCTGGGTTTTGGATAGGGTTTCTATCATTTTTTCCAAATCAGATATTCTTTTGTCGGAATGATTCTGGGGTTGATGTTGCTGATATGTGGGCTAGAAATTTGTTTGGAAATGTGGTGAATTCTGATAAGACTGGAATTATGGTGGACTCTGATATGAGTGAAAATTTGGTGAATTCTGATTGAAACTGGGGGGCCGTTTGTTTCGCGTAAAACTTCGTAATTCGTAAATGACTTACTACCCAGTTACAACTACGGCGTTTGTTTGGACCGTAATTCGTAAAACACTTACGTAACTCAACTAACACTCACTTGCAACCCATTACCACTCACTTACAGCCCAGTTACAGTTATTTTGTGGTCATACAAATTTGTAATATTTTTTTATATTAATATTAAAAAATTTTAATATTTAACTTTTTTAATATTTATTTGCACTATTAAAACTTTTAAAATCACCAAATAGTTAATTTTGTGGTCAACTTTTTCACTTACGACTTATACATTACGACAACCAAACACCGTAAGTACAATACACTTTCCCACTTTACAATTTTATATTACCAACCAAACCGTAAAATTTACATACATGTAACTCATTTACAATTGTAAAAGACTTTACCAATTACAACTACGAATTACGGCCAGTTACGACAACCAAACAGACCATGGGTTGAGGAGACTGAGCATGATATTGATGTGAAAATGGTTGCCTAGGTTGGTTGCTCAGGACCAGACTGACTCCAGAAAAATTTGGATGGTTTCGCCATCTCGGATTGTATGTTTTGGAGTATGGATTGTGGTTGGGTCTGGTGTAAGCAGCATTCGTGTTCTCCTGATACATTTGAGAATGGTAAACAGGACACTCCTTGAACAGATGGTTGAGATCATGGCAATAGGTACAACCCCGGTTTGACCACAGGTGGTGGGTTGACCTAGTTTACAGCAGTCGGTTCCCTTGATTCAAGCAGTTCTATCCTCTTCATCAGTTGTGTTATTTTAGCCTCAGCAGCTATAGAGGATTCTATTGAATGCATATCGGTTCTGGAAGTGGTGGAAGTGGGTTTTTCTGGACATGACTCCCACTGAATTATTTTTTCGGCTAAGGCTTCAAAGAGATCCCACCCCTAATTCTCATCTTTCTTTAAAATTTCCCTTGGCACATGGTTTCTAGGAGTGTCTTTGTTTGGTAATCAAGTCCGTCATAGAGAATTTGGCATGCCGCCACTTCTCTATGCCGTGATGAGGACATAGGGCTAGTAAGTCTTTGAAGCGTTCGAAATATTTTCAGAATGGTTCATTGGATTCCTGCTTGAATTGCATAATGTTCTTTCTCATGAGGGCTGTTTTGTGAATGGGATAAAACTTTTTAAGAAAGACTTTATAAAATCATCCCATGAAAAATCGAACTGGCAGAAAGATTGTAAAGCCATTTCTTAGCTATATATTTCAGCATGAAGGGAATGAACCTTAGTCTAATAGCGTCCTCAGTTAATTGGGAAATTCTCATCATCACACATACTTCTTCAACTCACGAATGAAGAAATATGCATCCTCGGACTCTAGGCCATGAAATCATGGAGTGTATTTATGAATTGTGGCTTCAGCTCAAAGTTATTTCCATTGGTCACTGGGAGGAATGCATGATGGAAGTGAAGTGCGGATCGTGTAGAACTTGTCTTGAAGCGAAGTTTGTTTGCCATGATTGGGATTGTGTCAGTGGTGTGTTTGTGCAAGTGTAGAAATCCTAACAAGTCTTGTAGAATTTGGATCCCGATACTACTCTTCATACACAATCACAGACAACGTTCACCGATCACACAAGCGAAAGAAAATGAAAAATAACAAACAAGAAAAGAAAAATCAATTACAAGCTATCTAGGATACCTGGACCTAGACGACTCCTAACTATTCGATGAACCAAAGAAGGTTATTGCTCGAGTCAGACCACAGCTAATCAGCCAGGTAGGGCAAAATACAATGGGAGGTATCCTTCCGTAAGCAACGGGCCTTAATTACGCCAAACCACGGTATCTTCGAGGCTTAACCTCTTAATCCCCAACCTTAGACACTGATTTGACTGGAGTATGAATCAAAAATAATTTTCAACTTCAGCTGATCTCCTGCTGAGTCCAGATGTCCCTAGGGCAAACGTCTATCAGATTTTATTAAAAAACTTGGGATTGTGAGTGCTTGGATGATGATTTTTGGGCCAAGGAAGGGTGATAAAATCCCCACCTTATCTTTTTTATTGGGTAATGCCCTTAAGATCAATTTTGTGCAAGTGTACAATATATGCAAACAAGGTTCACTCAAGCGATGTAAATCAACCAAGAAGTGAGTCCTATTCTAAATGCAATACAAACGTACCTTGCTCCAGCACTCTTCAACAGTAAAGTAAATGAATTGAAAGACACGTACCTAAAATGCAAACGTCTAATCAATTTTTAACTTTACAACAAATATTTTATTGTTGATTATTAACAGGATCCTGGTGAAAGCATATACAAGAAATTAGATTTGCAGCAGCTGTATTTTTTGCAAAGCAAACACCCTGCACAAAATCAGTGCCCGCGGATTCGCGGCTTTGGCCGAGAACACGCGGCAAATCAGAGGGTACTTGGTCTCTACTTTCTTGAGCAGAGGCCCAAGACCACGTATATGTTACTGCAGTGCTTTGTTTCCTGTTTCTTTAACCTGTAACCTGCAATAGAGAAGAAAATCATTTAGTTCTTCACTTCAAATGAAAACCGTTTGCTCTCCCCGGCAATGGCGCCAAAAATTCTGTTTGGAAGGGAGGAGTGTACTTATATTCAGAGTTAGAGGGTTTAGAGTCAACCTTCTTTGTTCGAATGTGATGCTCAAAACTCCAAAATATATTAATAATTTTTTCTTTACTCCTTCCGAATCACCGTAGTAGTATGAGCTATTACGGGTCGATCCTCAGGGAGAGCTTGCGATGGAAGCTTTATGGTTAAGTTGTGAAGAAAGAAAACGAGAGTTCTTCTATGTTCAAAAGAAACAAATGACATGAAAAAGTAGAAGAAAAATTCGTTGTGGATTTGTTGCATGAAAAGAAAACAATGGAAAGGAAAGTGAAGGAACTTAAAAACTTGACTAGCTTTGGAAAGAAAACTTGAGAAGGAAAACTTTGAAAGACTTTTAGATAGAAGAAACCATGACTAGCTAACCTACTAATTCACTAACTTATTAATCTCATAGGGTGATGCATGCCTCATGTTGATTCATCGGCAAAAGTTTGTCTTGCTTATTTTGGTCAAATACTTTCCCACGTAGAGGATGAGTGATCTTCTTAGCTTGTCTTGTAGCCTCATTGATTCATTGGCTCCCGAGATAGATTTTCAATGGTGGAATTAAGAAGTGTCACTCACGGTAATGCTAAGGAAGAAGATACAAGTTTCATTAGTCATTCAAAGGCATACTCGAGCTAGCATTGAAGTAAGAAAATTGTACAACAAATAGCATAGTTAGGTGCTCCATCTCCATGTTCCATCAAGGCACTTATTCTAAAGACAAGGCTCTAAATGAAGCTCACATGAATCATATGGAATGAAAATAAGCTTTTGCCAAGAATTAAAGTAACTCATCTTCATTGGGGATAATAGAGACTTGAAATTACAAGATCACAATAAAGCATCCAATGAATCACATGAATTAGCAATCACCCAAGAGTTAGAAGTTAGTGAAGTTAGTGGTTAGTTAGTCATGTTAGAGAGTTAGCTAGACATTGACATGAGAAAACACAACAATTCATAGAAGAAGAAAGTGCAATGGAAATTAAAGCTTGAAGAAAGTAAAGCACAAGAAAGTAAGCAGTAGAATTAGTAAATAAGAGAAGATAGATGGATCAATCCTTGCATTCAAGTTGTCACCACTTCAATTATAAGATCACACACTCACTCTCTCTCTTTGCAGAATTCTAAAAGGAAGAAGAAGATTACAAGAGCACTAAAGGAAGCAAGAGAAAATCCCTACAATTCTCTCAAAATACAAGCTCTTCTCTTCTATCTCTCCTCCTCTTTTCGCAGAGGCCCTAGAGGTCTATTTATAGGCTCCAGAGGATGAGACCCTCAAATCTTGGCCGTGGATCAAACGTTGGCTCAACGGACAGATTCTTACCGCGGATCCGCGGCCAAAGCCGTGTTTCCGCGGCAGAATTTGGCCGTTGCGCCAACGATTTCTGTTACCGTTCTGTTATAGTCTGTTTGCCACGTTGGATCTTCTAGAAGGCTGGAGATATTCGTGATGACTCAAGATCTGGGCTCGACTTTGGGCTTTTCCTTTTGGCTCTTTAATTAATCCCATTAATTCCTTGATAATTCCTTGATTATGGGCCTTCCTCTCTATTAATGGTGGACCTATAAATTTAGAGAGAAAAGGAATAAAAAGATTTTTTATTTACATAAAGCATGATATGGAAGTGAAAAATGATGCAAAAAATGAATAACAATCACACCTCTTGACCTACATCCAGTCCCCAAGCCACCCGTTTAAGATTTTCTTATAACCTTTGACTTTGTACACCCAAAATCAACACCTTGTATACCATTTGAAGAATCCCCTTTTCTAAATATATACAACTCTTCTTATAAATCAAGAAGACACAACACCTTGTACAACTTCTCTTCAACCCGAAGACGCTCTTGTACAACTTTTTCTTTGAGTGAATACAATCAATCCTATAAGCCTTGAATCTGTATGTGATCGTGAACAAGGGCTCTTATAAGTGAACTCTCAGAAATCTTCACTATGGAGTAGGAATTTGAGTGAAGAAATGAAAGTGGAAATAGTTTTCTAAAAAAACAATTTTTCAACAGAGTTTTTGGGTAGAAAACTATTGATATTAATTGGTGCTTTTAGCCTAGGACAACATCCCTATTTATAGTTAAAATCTATGGTTAGTTAGGGTAGTTATTAGGACAAATTTGAATATTAAAACATTGATAAAATACCAGAAAATAGAAACTGTCCAACAGTCAGAAACTGCTATTAGTCGACTTGAGATTGGGGTTAGTCGACTAGGGTATTGATATTTGCCTATATTAGTCGACTAGTAAAGGGGCAAAGTCGACTAGGTCATGACTGAAACAAAAGACAAGTTTCTAGAAGCTGAAACTAGTCGACGAGTGGAAGGTATAAGTCGACTAGGTTATATATTAGTCGACTATAAAAGTTGTTAAGTCGACTAATAGTGCATACATGTCAGAAACAGAGAGTTGGCATGCATCTGAATCAACACTAAGTCAATTATAGTTATGGGTTAGTCGACTATAACTGGTATTAGTTGACTAGGCATGGTTATAAGTCGACTAAAAGACTAATGATATGTATGTGTGTTTCAAGACTTTTAACATTCTAATAAATATTACAATACACATCCATAGCCACTCTCTTTGGAAAGTCTTGAGCATGTAAAACTCTTGTATAGGTTTGTAAGATAGAGCTCCAATAATATGGCTTCACAAATGTATCATCAAAATCAAGTTCCAACATTCTCTCCCTTTTTGATGATGACACTTTGTGTGCACGAATACTCCCCCTGTAGAAAATATATTATATGTTCTCCCCCTGCATAGAACAGGTTATAACAGATATAAGAAAACATGTGTTTCTCCCCCTGCAAAAAATATATCATAACATATATCTATGATAAATGTTTGAAATATTTTTCTTATCAAACTTTTTATATGGTACCTGAAAGATAAACATTAGAATGGTACTAATCATTATAAGATCAAAGCATTAACCTTTAGGAGACTAAACCCAATTTGACTTTGGTTTTCATCTATTAGTATACACATAATTGCATGAATTTCATATAGAATCTATATATGATGCAATATAATTATTTTTATCAAAAATGCTTAAGTTTTTAGAAATCTATATGTACTTGTTCTTAATTCTTTTTGAAATAATATCAGTATTTCTTTTTACAAAAGAATTATATGGATTATGATTCTTTTATTAACAAATGTAGATTTTCCACTTTAATTTAAGAATGCAAGACCACAATGATTATGTGACATTTTTTGATATGATAACAAATCATTTAATTTTTTTTTTCTTGATTAAATTTAGTCACATTTTTCAAAATCTCTTCATACTTCATTTTGAAAATTGACATGTCTTTATCTAAAACAGAAATTCTTTCATTTAAAGACATAGTTTCTCTTTTCAATAAAGCATTATTTTGTAATAAATTCTCATTATCCTTTTTCAATGATGATATAACTATTTCAAAATCATCTTTTTGAGAATTTGTAGAAGAAATTTGAGAAACATAACATGAATTTTCTAAGATAAGTTTTTCATTTTCTTTTGACAAAACTTTATTCTTTATCTTTTCATTCTTTAGATCATTGTATAATTCATGAAATGCATCTAAAAGTTCAGTATATTGTACCTCATCTTCTTCTTGGGCCATAAAACATATATTGGCATGTTTAGTGGCTTCTTCTTCGTCAGACTAACAGAAATCACTATTTTCCAATGATGCTTGGTAGTCTTTCTTTTTGTTGAACTTTTTGCTCTTGAATTTACCTTTATTTTTTTAACAATGGGTAATCTTTCTTCACATGACCTGTTTTATTACAATTAAAATACTTAAACTTACCTTTCTTCAAGAACTTTCTGAACTTTCTTGAGAGCATTGTCATCTCCTCTTCCTCGTCATCTGAATTTTTGTATCTGAGAATGCATGAAAGGCAGTTCTTTCTTCTTTGAGAAAGGTAGTTGTTCATCGTTCTTTCTGTCTTCCAGTTATACTCATATACCATTAAATTACCAATGAGGTTTTCTAATGACATAGTGGAGAGATCATTTGCTTCTTCAATTGCAGTTGTCTTCTTCTCCCAATCTGATGTGAGTGCACGAAGGATCTTGCGAACTTTTTTGACTTGTGTGTATTTCTTTCCAGGGATGCTAAAGAATTTGTTTTGTCGGTGAACCTTGTAACCATTTCTGAGATGGTTTAATTCTCCTTCATTTTGAATAGTTTAAACCTGTGGACAAGAATAGAAATTTTAGATTCTTTAACCTTATTTGTGCCTTCATGTGTTACCTGTAGAGTGTGCCATATTTGATTTGCAGATGTGGCTGTTGACACACGATTGAATTCTTCTTTGGTTATGGCACAGAATAATGCATTCATCGCTTTGGGATTAAGGATCGCATTCTTCTTTTGATCATCACTCCAAGCGGTGTAGTTGATTGTCGGCTTGGTGTATGCTGCTTCTACTATGCTCCAAAGTTCATAGTTGAGCGATTGCAAGTAAATTTTCATTCTACACTTCCAATAGTTGTAGTTGGATTCATCAAATAGCGGTGGACGTTGTGTAGGATGTTCTTCTTTGAATTGTGATAAAGGAAACTCCATTGCCATCCTTGTAGGGTGTTAACCGGGTATGCAGGGCTCTAATACCAATTGTTGGTGCCGAGATGATACTAATTGTAAGATCTAAAATATATGTCAACACTCAAACAAAGATATTAGCGTTAAATATAAATAACTTGCATAAAAGGAAATCAAATCACAGAAAAGAAAGCAAACGCAAACACAAGTGATTTATTCTGGTTCGTCCTCTTGACCTACATCCAGTCCCCAAGCCACCCGCTTGAGATTTTTCTTTAACCTTTGACTTTGTACACCCAAAATCAATACCTTATATACCACTTGACAAATCTCCTTTGTCAAATGTATACAACTTTTCTTACAAACTAAGAAGACATAACACCTTGTACAACTTCTCTTCAACCCGAAGACGCTCTTGTACAATCTTTCTCTTTGAGTGATTATAATCAATCCTATAAGCTTGAATCTGTATGTGATCGTGAACAAGGGCTCTTATAGGTGAACTCTCAGACATCTTCACTATGGAGTAGGAATTTGAGTGAAGAAATGAAAGTGGAAACAGTTTTCTGAAAAACAAATTTTTCAACAGAGTTTTTGGACAGAAAACTATTGATATTAATTGGTGTTTTTAGCCTAGGACAACATCCCTATTTATAGCTAAAATCTATGGCCAGTTAGGGTAGTTATCAAGACAAATTTGAATATTGAAACATTAGATAAAACACCAAAAAACGTCTAACAGTCAGAAACTGCCATTAGTCGACTTGAGGTTGGGGGTTAGTCGACTAGGGTATTGATATTTGCCTATATTAATCGACTAGTAAAGGAGCCAAGTCGACTAGGTCTTGACTGAAACAAAAGACAAGTTTCTAAAAACTGAAACTAGTCGACCAGTGGAAGGTATAAGTCGACTAGGTCATATATTAGTCGACTATAAAGTTGTTAAGTCGACTAATAGTGCATACAGGTCAGAAACAGAGAGTTGGTGCATCTGAATCAAAACTAAGTCGATTATAGTTATGGGTTAGTCGACTATAGCTGGTATGAGTCGACTAGGCATGGTTATAAGTCGACTAATAGACTAATGATGTGTATGTATATTTTAAGGCTTTTAAGATTCTAATAAATATTACAATACACATCCATAGCCACTCTCTTTGGAAAGTCTTGAGCATGTAGAACTCTTATATAGGCTTATGAGATAGAACTTTAATAATATGGTTTCACAAATGTATCATCAAAATCAAGTTCCAACACAAACCAGTAAGTCACACCTGGCGGTGCCAGACTTGCGACGGCAGAGGATCCGTGAAAAACGCGGCTGTACTGGTGATTTTGCCCCAGTACTTTGAGTCAGATCGGTCCCCCTTTGTTCCTTTCCTCCTGTGCCTAGAAATAGCCCCTGGGATTTTTAGAGAAAGGGATATCCAGAGAATAAGGAAGTTTAGGCTAGTTTGTTCTTGTATTTTCTTTGTTTTCTTGTATTATCTTCTTCCTTGAGTTTAGTTTCATAGTTTGAAAAGAGAGAGAGTGTGTGTACTTAGTGTTTTTACAAGTAATACTTCTCCTTCTTTTCATTCCTTAGTGTTTTTACTTTTATTTTCTTGTACTAGTGTAACACTTTCTTATTTACTTCTTCTCTTTTGTTTTCATTTACTCATGTCTAGCTAACTCTTCCATTGCATGGCTAACTAACTACTAACCTACTAATCTCTAACAACTTGATTGATAATCCAAATGAGTCAACTGTGTCAAACAAGCCTTCTGCAAACAAGAGTTATGACATCTTAAGACGGGGATTCTAACTCTAACTTATTCGCTAGTATTATCACTTTCATATTTCATGCTTAATCATTTTTGATGATTAATAGATTGTGTAGCTTTGCTTATCCTTGTAAGTTAGAAAAATTCATATTCATCTTTACCAATACCAATAGTACACTTATTTCTTCCTTTCTCGCCTTCAATTGGATCTTGATAAGAAAATGTTCAAGTTTTGCCGTGTAAAGCTAAGTGAAGGGAAGAACTTTTATTCGATCTCTAATGTGAATAGTTCTTATGCTTATGATTTATGTTTGCATATGATCCATCATGAGGCTAAATCTTCAAGAAGTTAGAGGTTAGTGAGACTACTTAGTAGAAAGTAAGCCACGTGTTTTTACCTTTAAGAAAACAAAAATCACTTTTACAACCATCAAAACAATCCAAGTAACTTTTGAAACAATAATTGTTTTCTTTTCAATTCTTTATTTGAGGTAAAGAACATCTTTACCACGAACAAAGAAGCCGCATTCAAGCTTCCATCGCTTTCCCTCCTTGTGGATACAACCTGTATAGCCATTCGCTATTTTGGTAGAATCGCTAAAACAGTAACACTGACCATCACCCTTTTACTTATTCTTGTGCATACTTTTTAGCGACCAGTGGTCTGGTAAGATCAACTGGATGAAATCGAATTTGAAACCTCCATAATCTATGAGATTTGTTAGGTGTCGTGATCTCGCAGAGGTCATAAATTTGACCACTACACTTGTCTTTGGTGTCGATTTTGAATCACTTCTCCACATCGGATGGACTTTTTATTGATTGAAAGACATTGAATGTGACTTGCTCATCTTGTACTTGAAGAATCAACTTACCTTGTTCTACGTCGATTAGTGCTCTTCCAATTGCTAGAAAAGATCAGCCTAAGATGAGGGAAACATGAAATCACCTAGAGGGAGTGAATATGTGATGTGCTAATTAAATACTGAATTATAAATTTAACTATTAAAAACTAACACACAAGTAGTCACCAAGAAGTGAAGCTGAATTTCCGGTAAAGGACTCTAGAACTTTCCTCAAGATTCCTTTTGAATAAGAGCTGAGGTGTTTAGTTGCCTTCTTGATTCAACAAAGTGTATGCATACAAAATTATATCAAGCATGTAATGATAAGCAATAGGAAGCAAGATATAATCACAAGTAAGTGGAGTAGAATTGAGAGAAAGTAGAGCAATCACAAATACGAGAGAATTATTTCGAGGTTTAATCAACTTGCTCTACGTTCCCGCCTTCACCGCAATGAAGGATTCTCACTATGCACGATCCCGCAAGCATGATATAATTTTTCTTAAGAACTCTTGAACCTGCAAGTCCTTCACTCGATGCTGCAACACCAACAATACATGTCTGCAAGTAAGATGTACACACAAGTGAGCAGAGTATAGTTGAGAGAAAGTAGAGCAATCGCAAACACGGAAGAATTATTTCGAGGTTTGAGGAACTTTCTCTACATTCTCACTTTCATCGCGGTGAAGGATTTTCACTATAATATTAAATGTTGCCAAACTATATTATTCAACAAAATTTTGAATTTTGACTTCAATTTGTAAATGCAGGAATCCATTGAGTGTTTCCAAGCTATAACCCGAAGCAGCTTATGGTCTTATGAATGTAGTTAGTTGACCAAGCATAGTGAAATTAGGTTTCTGACAGGAACCATGTTATAGACTCTATCTAATAGAGTTATACAAGTCTGACTGATATTGTAATGGTCAATCAATTATGCGGTTCATATTACTGAGACCGAGTCTGATCATATCCTCAGATTATGAAGCAGCATTGTCTTTTCTAGATGCATTGATGTGTGGCTTTTCTGCCACACAAAATATTTTCCTTGTGTTGTAGGTACCATGAGTTAATCGCAAGCATCATGTAGATTTCATCAAAACAAAATACATAGATCTTATCATTCACATATGATTCTCTCTTTCAGTACGCAACTCACTTCTCTCTACTAGCTCTACAGAAACCAACTCTGATCTCACACTAACACCACACTCAGGCAGCAGAAAATACACTACAACTAGTTTCAAGGATATGCAGACACGGCGTCTGCTTGTTCCTTGACCTTGATTCCCACATAAAGTCGACGATCAGTTTCCTCATGTCATGATTCTCAGCAAGATCCTTCTCAACTCTGGCCTAAAAGGAGCACTGATTCCATGCTTTGATGCTCAGTCTTGCTGAATTTATGCTCTTTGTTCCGAAACTCGCCCTTTGGCTCCTCTTTCCTGTAAGCCAAAAGTGGTTTAGATTCATCCTGTGGCACCTTAACACTGCTTGCTTCCTCATCAGGGGATGATGATGAGCTCTCTTTTACACTGTCATCAACTGCATCTCCTTCTTCGCTGTCGGCAGCTTCATAATGGGAATTGCACTTCCTGAACAAATCTGAGCCCTGTTTGACTCCACTCTTGTCAGCTGATGACCATCTATGGAGGTTGAAGCTCCCAAATCCTTCGATTCCACGAGTAACCTTTCGTGCCCGATCTCTTTCTTCTTTCAGAAGCGGGCCCTTTTCTAGCAATTTCAGTACTCTCCCCGACTTGTTCCTCACAGTCAATCCCCAATTGAACCTGCAAATCAAATTCATTTATTTGAAGAAAACTCGAATCAAACACCAATTTCTGTGACCTCACCCTCTTTCATCGATGTACTGAAAGGCGCCCATCTCCTTTATAACTTCTCGGTCGCACTGGAATTCCTCGGCAGTGCTCTCCGGCCCATGGGTGATGAGATGCTCGAGCAGTATCAGAGCCTGGTAAGGCTCTCTCCATTGCTTTCTGTCGAACTTCAACAACCTGATTCACAAATAACTCTATTTAGATCCAGCCCCTCGTCACACAGATTAACCAAGGAGGAAAGAAAAATGCCCGCCTCTTGTGGAGAATCTCGACGATCCTCCAGTAATCGTCGATCTCAAAAGCTGCCCGCGATATGAAGGCCATGGTCCTGGCATCGGGCGCCCAAGGATTCCCATTGGTCGCTTCTTCCGTCAACCTGTTCAGTACCCAAATCAAGAAAAACCTGAAACAAGGGAGAAAAAAAAAAAGCAAACAAAGAGATCGGAATGAAACCAATACTTACAATTCAGCAGGAGTCACATCTGTGAGAGCCAATCGCGCGGTCTTGATTCTCTCTTTGAAGAAGCAGGAGGCCTGCTTCTTGAGCTCATGGAAGAAGGGGTGCCCATGGCGATCGACATAGCCAAGATTTTTGAGGATCTTGAATGTGTAAATACCCAACTCGTTCTCCGTCGTTCTCCTTGGGCTTTCTGATCGGAGTTATCGAAGAGAAACAACAACTACTCCACCAGTGATGCAAGCAGATAACACCTAACTCTTGTGAATTGGGCTGTGATCTATGGGAGTAATGGAAGAAAAGAAGATTGGGCGGTGAGAGATGACGATGACATAATTAGGGGAAGAAATTGGATGGCTTTCTCTTTTTGTCTTTAAATGAGGGATCTTGGGAACTAGTCAAGTCTCATTTCATTAATAAAAACTTAATAAAATATTTTCAAAAAACAAAAGTACAAATTTACATAGACCACATACATATAATAATTTGATTCTTAAAAAAAAAAAAACGAAATCTCTTACTTTTGTCTGGATCTCCTGTCTCAGGAGACATCTGCGGTTCAGATCTGACCAATCTGTAATCGGATCTTCCATCACAACAGCTGAGATATCTCTCTTCCATTACAATTGCGACATGTGCAGCTTTTTAACCGGGATGTGGCCGGAGTTTTGAATTTTAAATGGGTGATGTAGCCGTTGGTCACGGGCACGGATGGATTGCTTGTCTGAAAATTTTTAATGGGTCTTTCTCAAAGGTCACCTGTACCGAAACTTTTCAAAGAACCGTTGGCATAATTTGCTGCCGTGCTACTAAGGTCGGGTCCACAAAGGTTACAACTCTATATTGTAATATCCAGTTCAGAAAATAGCAAATACGAAATACTTTAAGGTGAGCAATGTAAATTTAAACAACAGATAACCATAATGGAAAAGATAGTGTTTAGAGATGCTTTCATGCAAAAGTTCCCTTTAGGTGATGACTGTATCTTGAGTTATTTGTTAAGACTTATTAGGAGTGCTAACATGTTAGAAGCCGGATCTGTTTGCCACGTGGATGCCTGCAGATATGTGATTTGAATCATGTTGCACGTTGTCGAGGCCGTGGTCTTGATTTTCAAGTTCAGAACAAAATCTAATTTTATCTTTTTATCACTGAATCTGATCTCAACTGTTTTGCTTTATTTAGTCGTTCGTTATTGGTTTTCTCTGGTTACGGAATTTTTCACAAAACATTCACGGCTATTTCTTGCGATATTTGGACTAAGATTATTTTGAGCAACTGAAGACTTTTTTAATTAAACCCAGGCATCCCAGTTATTTGCATAATTGCCAATAATTCGGTTTTGATTTGTTTGTTTGTTTGTTTGTTAGTTTATGTAATATGTACTGTTTATTTTGCTAGTTTCACTTGCTGTCTGGCAACTAAAGATGTTTTCAAAGTTATTATGTCATTAGTAGTTTAGCGAAAACAAAACAGAAGGTAATGTAATAGTTTTACATGTTTCCTTCTTTGTTTAACTATTTTCTCAGCAGTAGCCACTTTTTAGATTCTTTATCCATGTTGTGGGTAATCTCTTAAGGAATTAATCTGTACACCAATAATGGAGTTGAAATCAAATCACCGAAAATCAGTGCAAACACAGAGAATTACATGATAATCCAAATGGGAGAAAATCACAGAGAGAAATAGAGATTCCACTATAATAATGACGATTATAATGATGTTCTCTGATCTGCTAGAGTTTCTGAGCTCCATAGATCATAATCTTCCGTATTGGAATGGATCTATAATTTGTACATGTTATGTCTGTTTAGATAAGGCTACAGAGTTCAGCTCTATTTAAATACTTAACTTCTTATCTCAGAGGCGTTTAGAGCCAAATATTGGCTTTGAATTGATTAGGTGAGATTCCATCTTTATCTGATTCTCTGCATCCAACTGTTAATATTGTTGATCCGTTCTTGAGTTATAATTGTCGAGTTCAAATGAGGATTTAGTTTATAAATATATATTCTCACAAATGATTCTATCTCCTCCTTCTAACTATACGACTTAGGGTTTGAATCGAATGGGCACTCCCGGTCAGGGTGCTGGAAGTTACCACATGTCGCTCGCCTATTTAGTACTGAATGGACACGTTGGCATGATCTCGAGGAGGTCAAAAACTGACCACTATAGATGTCCCTCTGCGTTCTTTTCTTTGGAGGAGGTCGAGAACTCTTGCTTGTGGGTTATAAGTTCCTGGTACTCTTACACAGAGAGAGGGGAGCAGATAAAAAAGGAAACTCTAGTCCTGGACTTGAGTCGATTTGCTGTCACTTCAGTTTTGTCTAGTAGTGGCGTGCATGGCTCAATATGCTGGCAGAACCTTACATGCATGTTCCATCAACTGCGGCATTAATTAAATAACTGTCGCTTTTAAAAGCGCATAATTCTTGAGGAAGGTGCAGCATATCTGGTGTGATGGTCTAAGTCATATATCTTGCTCCATATGTAGGGTCTTTGTGACGCCCTGATCCGGTGGGTACGGAGACGTCACTGCGACGTATATACGCAGGTCGGAAATACCCTCGCGTATATACGCTAAGCTTCAGTACAGGCAAGAATCAAAGTGCGGAAGCACAGGGTCATATACATTCTAACAGAAAAGTACAAGTACATAGTTATCACAGAGAGTGATACAATATTACAGGAATATTACATCACCGAAAATACAAAAGAATACAATACATGAAGAGATATACATAACAAAGAGGTGCTCACGATACAGTAAGAGGGCCTCGGGAGCTAAACTGGAGAGGAACTGGGAGAAAGAGATACGGCAACGTCCAAGTTTCTGCTGTACTCCGATCGTCACGGAAGAATTCACTGCGCACTCTGATCTACTACAGTAAGGCCAGCAAGGTCTGGTCTTTAGGATCTGGACATGAGAATTCAGGGTTGTCAGACGCAACCCTGCGAGTACATAATAAAGCCAAATGGTGTGCATAACAGGTACAAGTGTACATGATCAAGTGATGTGGTCCAAGTATGCAGGTACAAGTAATAACAAATGACAGTAAATCATGTATATCGATGAATCTGAAACTGAAAACATGCATAGAAGAAGGCAGTATAAAGAGCATAGGTACATGCGGTAAATAAGTTAAACATGCGATAAATACGAGCATGGATAAAACTAGTTGTACAAGCTCAGATTATGGATTCACGGGACAGATACGTCCAGGGGATAATCCAAACAAGAAAACCCTCATCTATATACCACATACCTCATGTCGTCATCGTCTGAGTTCATATAACTTGAGTTGCCCTAAGAGTAGCAGAACTATAGTGTGTCTAGAGTAATCATCATATGTCATAAAGCAAGATGTTAACTCAGGGCATAATACTATAACTGGAATATAAAGGTGTTGTATTTTAATTTATCCAATAATAATAATCAGTATCGTTTGATATTTCAATCACCTCCCTACCAGCGCCTCACATCACCGATAGTCCATACTAGAGCTCGCACTCTGTAGAACTATCTGGGTCTGATATGTGAGTACCAGGACCCGAACAAAGAAGAGACCAAATATCACACGTTCCTAACATTATTACTTTTTGGTTGTTTTATGTTATTCATCCGATTCATATGCTTTTGCATGTGCTACCGGCACACATACATCCACCTATAAATAAGACGAGTTATTATTTGGAAACTGATAAATCTGATGGCTCATATTTATAGTGGGTCTCGTCTCTGCCCGGGACTAGCTCAGGAGTACAGACTACTGCTTCCGGGACTTATCATTACGCGCCCTACACGACACTTCAGATTCAGGCTACTGCTTCCGGGGACTTATCATTACGCGCCCCACACGACATTTCAGAAATATCACCGTTATAAATATGACATCATATCGGTTTCCATCAGTTTCTCCCACCCCAGTGTAAGTTGAGTATTTTTATTGTACATATATGAATTGACCAAAGATAATATCCACAAGTGTATACACATAACCATGATTATCCAACTACAGGAATTAACATGAGTATAATATCAGGAGTCACCCTTTTTTCAGGGGTTCAGGAGTACAGGAATTCAGGAGTACATGAGTACAGGAGTTCAGGAGTACCAAATATCTGATAAAAGTATAATAATCATGCCAAGTCCCCGTAAAAGTAATAGTCATGAATATGTAATATAATACAGGTGCCACAATATCAGGTCATGTGTACCAGTACCGGGTGATAGCATGTCAAGTGTCAAGTGTTATTATATCAGGTGTCAGGTAGCAGGAGATAAGTATAGCATGACAAGTACCGGTGTTAGATATCAAGTAATACATATAGCATGGCATGTACTTGTATCGATATCAAGTGACAAGCATGGCAAGTACCGGTATCAGATATCAAATAATAAGTATAGCATGGCAAGTACCGGTGTCGATATCAAATAATAAGTATAGCATGGCAAGTACCGATGTCAATATCAAGTGATAAGCATGGCAGTAACGTGGTTAGATATCAAGTGTTAAGCATGGCAAGTAACAGGTGTATACATGTTAGGGTCAGGTAACTAATATGTCGGTGAGAGTCACAATGACAAATATCAGGTATCAACCGGTCACATAACAAGGTACAGGAGAAAACGGTATAAACAGTTCAAACTCTTCACAATCAATTTTATAATAACAATAAATTTATCTTTTTATTATCTAGGCGAAGCCGAGTAAAGCGGGAGCATATCTAGACATACCCAGTATAATACCGGTCCAATTGTAACGCCCCGATTCCACGAATACGGGGTCGTCACTGCAACGTATATACGTAAGTCCGAAGTACCTTCCCGTATATACGCTAAGCATCAGTACAGACAAGAATCAGAGTACGGAAGCAAATGGTGCATTATACATTCCAACACATATATATACAATTACAGAGTTATCACCAGAAGTGATCCAATATTACAATAATATTATATCACTGATGCACAAAAGCGAGAGCACAAAAGATATACATATGTGAACAGCGGGAATACAAGGAAATGTACATGTATGAATAGAAAAGGGCACTCACGAGTTTGCTAAAAGAAACTCGAGAGGCTCACAGGGGGTCTGGAAGGATGGAGCTCTGAAAGGTCAACTGGGGATCCACGCTACCGCTGCGCCACTCTGATCCACGACAGGGGGAATCCACGCTCTAAGCTTCATGACCTGGACATGAGAATCCAGGGGAGTCAGTGAAACTCCCCAGGCGAGTAGTAATATGATGCCAGGTGGCGAGCCAGGATGAGCACAGGTGTCAAGTGCAGAAGACAGAAGGGTTAGAACACAAATGAAGTATATAAGAAATGATATCAAGTAGGAAATGCTCAGGAGGCAGATAGGTTAGAGCAAGCATAAACAGGTATGGCATAATAATCATAAAACAGGAAATCCGAATAAAACCAATACAACAAATATGGTAAGGCACATCACAGATTCATAGCCGTTTAAGTTGCAGGCTTTAGTATGCGTCCCATTCCACATACCTCTACTTACAACTTAAAGAGCCGATTATTATGACACTTTATTATTACTCGTCTTACCCTGATATCTAGCTATGTGAACTAGCGTCCCAACGCACATAGATCCATATCCGAGTAAAACAAGGTTGTTATTGGAAACTAGCGGGGGTATCAACGAACTATGTTTACAGTGGGTCCCGTGCATGCCCAGGACCACGGTCCAGGATTGTTCCGTTGCATGGAAACGGAAGCCAGCCGCAAGGCTAAACAGGAGGGACTTATGTATGCCCTTATCATGATGGTACCAGTAATGAGGGAGCCAGCTCTCCCCTCGGTCCCCTGGTGGCCCACAGGTCAGACCGGAACATGTAGTTGCACAACATTCCTAAAATCCACTGTAAACACGAACACATATTGATATCCGCATGTTTCCCCCGACCCAATATAAGTTGGTCCTTTTTAGGATTCATTAGTTTAATTATCACTTTACGGGAATAACTGGAACAGGACATGATCAGGAAATCAGGAGTACATAAGTACTATATAGTCAGGTCACTGCATATAAAGCAGGAAACAAGTCACTGATCATGATACAGGATAATAAAGTAAAGTTCCCGTAAAGGTGATAATCACAAGTCAAGTTATCATGCTGGGTGTTAAGTGATAGCATGACAGAATGATGATATTAAATAAACAACCAAGCATATCAAAGGATTGATAATAGTCGGGTTAAGTCATGGCAAGAGATTGATAATAGTCAGGGTAAGTCATAGCATAACTAAAGGGTCTTGCCAAATAGTAGCATGGCAGGTGGTCAGGTGATAACACTAGATGGTCAGGTGATATACATGTGTTAAATAAAAGCATGCAACTGACTAGTCTGAGGTAATGGTATGGCAAGGTAACATAAAAGTAACCCAAAGTACAACGACCACGAAGGGTCGGCCACGCATGGTATATGATAAAGAAGTAAGCATATCAATAGCATGGCACAAGTACAAGACGAAGCTACCATAATATAAGCAATTGCAGGGCAAACATGAACATGGAAATAAGGAGCGAAATACTTATCGACCCGACGAAACGGGAAACTCAAATAGAGAAGAGCGAGACTACTCGCCTAAATCTCCGAAAAGCCGAAAGATCCAAAATCCACGGAAGCTCGGGATGCGCCACAAAACCTGATATAAATATGTAGAGAGAAGAGGAGAGAGAAGGAGAGAAGGTAAGATGATGTTTGTCAAGAGACAAGTCAAGCAATACCAATGTATGATATAAGACTCAAGGATATGGTTCATATTCAAGAAAGAAATCAACTATAACAGACAGCCAAAGTTAGTCGACTAGGTGGAAAGAGTAGTCGACTAATAAAGGGGTTAGTCGACTAACAGTCTGGTATAGTCGACTAAAACTGGGTTCCAGAGAGTTGGGTTCTGATTTCAGGAAAAGTTAGTCGACTAGGTGGAAAGTGTAGTCGACTAACAGACATCTCAAGTCGACTAACAGTCATGTCAAGTCGACTAATACTGAGTAACAGAGAGTTGGGTTTCTGATTCAGGAAAGGTTAGTCGACTAGGGTCAAGGGAGTAGTCGACTAATCGAGGTTTCTAATCGACTAATAAATAACCTAAGTCGACTAAAACTGTGTTCTTGAAAAGGTTACGTTTCAACTAAGGGTTAGTCGACTAATACCTAGGTCAAGTCGACTAATCGACTGGAAACAGCACACAGAACAGATTTGTGATGGTTGTGTTTGATGATCTAAAAATATGATTTTGATGGCACAAGTATACATGAATGTAAACAAAAGTATACTAGGAATTAGCCAAGGCTTGGTGAAGGAGAACACTTACCTAAAAGAAGTACAAGGTGATGGAGTGATGGTGGTAGTGATGGAAGTTGATGATGAAGAAGAAGGTGGAGGTTTGGTGGAGTTGATGAAGTTGTGGTGGTTGTTGTTGGTGTTGGTGAGAAGAAGTGGTGGCCGAGATAGGGTCTCTCGCCGGAGTCGTGGTGGCCGGTGGCGCCGGAGGAGGTGGTGGAGGTGAAGGAGATGAAGAGGAGTTGGAGATTAGGGCTTTGGTTCTTGGTGAAGAGAAGTGAAAGGAAGTGAAAAAGGAAATGAATGTAAAGGAAAAGTATTTATAGGCTTTGGATTTTATGAAGGAGGTGCAAATAATATAGAAGAGAGGGGGTTTTTGCAAATAGGGGAGGAAGGGATGAGTGTCCTTCTCTTGGCCACTTGGCCGGCCATGGGAGAGAGAGAGAAAGAGATATTTTGTGGTGGAAGTGTGTGGAGAGGAAAAATAGGAATTGTTGGAATTTTGGAAAATAGGAAAAGGCTTTGGCTTGTGGAGGGAGGAAAGAAATAAAGGAAAAGGAAAAAGGAAAAGAAATTACAAAGGAGAAGATATTTTCTTGGGAGAGAAAATGAAAATAATGAAAGTGGCGGATTCCCGGGATTCAGTTGCAGATGCGGAAATCTTTCGGGAAAAATACCGGGATCGTCCGAAATTCAAGTATCTCGGAACGACCCGAAATAATTACCAAAAATCAAGAATATAATACTAAGTATCATAGTGAAATCCGTTTTAAGAAATACTTTATAGTTTTAAAACTAAAAATCCCGGAATCAGTTACCTACCGACTCCGATGGAATTTTCATAATTTCATAAAATCCTCAGAAAAAGAATGTAGGTAGAAAATATGATTCTAAGGAATAATGCCTAAAGGACCTTCTAGAAATTCCTAGCTGATTGTGAAATAAAAATCCGGGAATCGGTCAACGGAACTGGCCGACACCGGTTTTGAAGACTTTCATTTTAATCCCATAAAAATCTAGAAAATCATAGAAAATATATAATATTGGAAAATTATATTTAAAACTAAAATCGGTCAATTCTAATTATCAGAATGTCTAAATCGAGTAATACTCTAGGATCGGGCCTTCGGTTCAGACTAGGGCTGACTCCAAGACCACAAATCCAAATCCAAGACAAAACAATCATATAAGGAATTCATAATACAAAAATAAATACAGGAAACAAATCGAAAAAAATACGATCGAAAAATCTGAATACGCAACTAAGTACGTATTCCGGGAACGGGGTATTACAATCCACCCACCTTACAAAAAATTGCGTCCTCGCAATTTCGTTAAGGGGTGAATTGAACACAAAGGGAACAAGGGTGGAATCTATACTAATTAAGATATGAAGCACTATAGGTAGGGCTCTCAAGTCGACTGAACATTAATCATCCTCCGCACTTCCGGCTGTATAAATCTTCGAATAATGCTGAATAATACTGCTGATGTCGTTGCTGTGCAATAAATAAGCCAGAATACCGAAGATAAAGAAAACCCTGATAGTCCTGAGCATAATAAAGAAGGCCGATAATTAAGAATCCCGAATACCAGGCATCAATCACTCTGAACGATATAGTAGAGAATGTAGAATATCCGTAGAGAATTCCGACTGCTGTCTTCTGAAAGATAGCCAGATCAAGATCGATCTGGAGAATACCAAGCTTCATAGAGTTGGCCGAAGAGATCACATAATAGCTTCATTCAGAACCAGCCACTACCTCTCTAGTCTAGTCATATCTTAAGATAGTATAAGGTTTCATAAAACCAAAACAGGGAAAGGATAGGAGGAATTAAGAATCAAAGGAAAGATAGTCAAGAAATAGATAACTCTGCACTTGCAGTTGGAATGTATAACCAAGACTCATGTATTCCAGTTGCAAATCTCTTTACCATTGATTTGCCTTCTGGACGTACTGAAGAGGTTTAGAGCCTAAGCTCTGATACCAACTTGTAACGCCCCGATTCCACGAATACGGGGTCGTCACTGCAACGTATATACGTAAGTCCGAAGTACCTTCCCGTATATACGCTAAGCATCAGTACAGACAAGAATCAGAGTACGGAAGCAAATGGTGCATTATACATTCCAACACATATATATACAATTACAGAGTTATCACCAGAAGTGATCCAATATTACAATAATATTATATCACTGATGCGCAAAAGCGAGAGCACAAAAGATATACATATGTGAACAGCGGGAATACAAGGAAATGTACAAGTATGAATAGAAAAGGGCACTCACGAGTTTGCTAAAAGGAAACTCGAGAGGCTCACAGGGGGCCTGGAAGGATGGAGCTCTGAAAGGTCAACTGGGGATCCACGCTACCGCTGCGCCACTCTGATCCACGACAGGGGGAATCCACGCTCTAAGCTTCATGACCTGGACATGAGAATCCAGGGGAGTCAGTGAAACTCCCCAGGCGAGTAGTAATATGATGCCAGGTGGCGAGCCAGGATGAGCACAGGTGTCAAGTGCAGAAGACAGGAGGGTTAGAACACAAATGAAGTATATAAGAAATGATATCAAGTAGGAAATGCTCAGGAGGCAGATAGGTTAGAGCAGGCATAAACAGGTATGGCATAATAATCATAAAACAGGAAATCCAAATAAAACCAATACAACAAATATGGTAAGGCACATCACAGATTCATAGCCGTTTAAGTTGCAGGCTTTAGTATGCGTCCCATTCCACATACCTCTACTTACAACTTAAAGAGCCGATTATTATGACACTTTATTATTACTCGTCTTACCCTGATATCTAGCTATGTGAACTAGCGTCCCAACGCACATAGATCCATATCCGAGTAAAACAAGGTTGTTATTGGAAACTAGCGGGGGTATCAACGAACTATGTTTACAGTGGGTCCCGTGCATGCCCGGACCACGGTCCAGGATTGTTCCGTTGCATGGAAATGGAAGCCAGCCGCAAGGCTAAACAGGAGGGACTTATGTATGCCCTTATCATGATGGTACCAGTAATGAGGGAGCCAGCTCTCCCCTCGGTCCCCTGGTGGCCCACAGGTCAGACCGGAACATGTAGTTGCACAACATTCCTAAAAGCCACTGTAAACACGAACACATATTGATATCCGCATGTTTCCCCCGACCCAATATAAGTTGGTCCTTTTTAGGATTCATTAGTTTAATTATCACTTTACGGGAATAACTGGAACAGGACATGATCAGGAAATCAGGAGTACATAAGTACTATATAGTCAGGTCACTGCATATAAAGCAGGAAAACAAGTCACTGATCATGATACAGGATAATAAAGTAAAGTTCCCGTAAAGGTGATAATCACAAGTCAAGTTATCATGCTGGGTGTTAAGTGATAGCATGACAGAATGATGATATTAAATAAACAACCAAGCATATCAAAGGATTGATAATGTCGGGTTAAGTCATGGCAAGAGATTGATAATAGTCAGGGTAAGTCATAGCATAACTAAAGGGTCTTGCCAAATAGTAGCATGGCAGGTGGTCAGGTGATAACACACTAGATGGTCAGGTGATATACATGTGTTAAATAAAAGCATGCAACTGACTAGTCTGAGGTAATGGTATGGCAAGGTAACATAAAAGTAACCCAAAGTACAACGACCACGAAGGGTCGGCCACGCATGGTATATGATAAAGAAGTAAGCATATCAATAGCATGGCACAAGTACAAGACGAAGCTACCATAATATAAGCAATTGCAGGGCAAACATGAACATGGAAATAAGGAGCGAAATACTTATCGACCCGACAAAACGGGAAACTCAAATAGAGAAGAGCGAGACTACTCGCCTAAATCTCTGAAAAGCCGAAAGATCCAAAATCCACGGAAGCTCGGGATGCGCCACAAAACCTGATATAAATATGTAGAGAGAAGAGGAGAGAGAAGGAGAGAAGGTAAGATGATGTTTGTCAAGAGACAAGTCAAGCAATACCAATGTATGATATAAGACTCAAGGATATGGTTCATATTCAAGAAAGAAATCAACTATAACAGACAGCCAAAGTTAGTCGACTAGGTGGAAAGAGTAGTCGACTAATAAAGGGGTTAGTCGACTAACAGTCTGGTATAGTCGACTAAAACTGGGTTCCAGAGAGTTGGGTTCTGATTTCAGGAAAAGTTAGTCGACTAGGTGGAAAGTGTAGTCGACTAACAGACATCTCAAGTCGACTAACAGTCATGTCAAGTCGACTAATACTGAGTAACAGAGAGTTGGGTTTCTGATTCAGGAAAGGTTAGTCGACTAGGGTCAAGGGAGTAGTCGACTAATCGAGGTTTCTAGTCGACTAATAAATAACCTAAGTCGACTAAAACTGTGTTCTTGAAAAGGTTACGTTTCAACTAAGGGTTAGTCGACTAATACCTAGGTCAAGTCGACTAATCGACTGGAAACAGCACACAGAACAGATTTGTGATGGTTGTGTTTGATGATCTAAAAATATGATTTTGATGGCACAAGTATACATGAATTGTAAACAAAAGTATACTAGGAATTAGCCAAGGCTTGGTGAAGGAGAACACTTACCTAAAAGAAGTACAAGGTGATGGAGTGATGGTGGTAGTGATGGAAGTTGATGATGAAGAAGAAGGTGGAGGTTTGGTGGAGTTGATGAAGTTGTGGTGTTGTTGTTGGTGTTGGTGAGAAGAAGTGGTGGCCGGAGATAGGGGTCTCTCGCCGGAGTCGTGGTGGCCGGTGGCGCCGGAGGAGGTGGTGGAGGTGAAGGAGATGAAGAGGAGTTGGAGATTAGGGCTTTGGTTCTTGGTGAAGAGAAGTGAAGGGAAGTGAAAAAGGAAATGAAATGTAAAGGAAAAGTATTTATAGGCTTTGGATTTTATGAAGGAGGTGCAAATAATATAGAAGAGAGGGGGTTTTTGCAAATAGGGGAGGAAGGGATGAGTGTCCTTCTCTTGGCCACTTGGCCGGCCATGGGAGAGAGAGAGAGAAAGAGATATTTGTGGTGGAAGTGTGTGGAGAGGAAAAATAGGAATTGTTGGAATTTTGGAAAATAGGAAAAGGCTTTGGCTTGTGGAGGGAGGAAAGAAATAAAGGAAAAGGAAAAAGGAAAAGAAATTACAAAGGAGAAGATATTTTCTTGGGAGAGAAAATGAAAATAATGAAAGTGGCGGATTCCCGGGATTCAGTTGCAGATGCGGAAATCTTTCGGGAAAAATACCGGGATCGTCCGAAATTCAAGTATCTCGGAACGACCCGAAATAATTACCAAAAATCAAGAATATAATACTAAGTATCATAGTGAAATCCGTTTTAAGAAATACTTTATAGTTTTAAAACTAAAAATCCCGGAATCAGTTACCTACCGACTCCGATGGAATTTTCATAATTTCATAAAATCCTCAGAAAAAGAATGTAGGTAGAAAATATGATTCTAAGGAATAATGCCTAAAGGACCTTCTAGAAATTCCTAGCTGATTGTGAAATAAAAATCCGGGAATCGGTCAACGGAACTGGCCGACACCGGTTTTGAAGTCTTTCATTTTAATCCCAGAAAAATCTAGAAAATCATAGAAAATATATAATATTGGAAAATGATATTTAAAACTAAAATCGGTCAATTCTAATTATCAGAATGTCTAAATCGAGTAATACTCTAGGATCGGGCCTTCGGTTCAGACTAGGGCTGACTCCAAGACCACGAATCCAAATCCAAGACAAAACAATCATATAAGGAATTCATAATACAAAATAAATACAGGAAACAAATCGAAAAAAATACGATCGAAAAATCTGAATACGCAACTAAGTACGTATTCCGGGAACGGGGTATTACACCAATAAAGTATAAAAACGGTCGGAAGCTATGGCGGTGCCGCCGGGGGAGGGGAGGCGGCGCGCGGGCCTAGGGGGAGGAGGGAGGTGGAGTTGGTTGTTGTTTGGTTGGGTTGTTGTTGGTGGAGGTGGTGGGGGTAGTTGGTGGTGGTGGTTGTGGTGGTTGTGGTGATGGTTGGAGGTGGTGGGGAGTTAGAGGAGGAGGAGGAGGTGGTGATGGGATGGTTAGAGTGGAGAATTTGATGGAGGTGGTGGTGAATTTTAGAGGGGAAGGGGGGTGGTAGTGATGGGTTATGTTGAAATTGGAGATGGTGGAGGGTTGTTGGAGGTTGAAGGAGGTGGTGGAGTAGAGGGAGGTGTGGGGGAGGTGGTTGGCCGCCTAGGGGTGGCTGGCGGCGGTGGTGGCGATGGTGGAGGCGGTGGCCATGGAGAGGATGAAGTGGGTTGTTTTGAAGGAGATGAAGTTTTGATTTTTGGATTTTGAAATGAAAAGGAAAAGGAAAAATGAAGGTTAAATAGAGAAGGAGGAGGGAAAAGAAATGATGAATTTTTTGAGAGGGGGAAGAGAGGGCTGCACAGCAGCCTTGCTGTTACAGGTGGCAGGCGGCGGGCGGCTGGAGCAGTGGCAGGGAAGGAAGTCAATGGGGGGAGAAAGAAAAGAAAGAAAAAGAAAGAAATTAAAGAAAAGGAAAGAAATAAGGAAAAAGAAAATAAAATAGTAGAAAATTTTAATTATTAAATTATTTATTTATTAAAAATTTTGAAAGTACAAAGTAGGGGAGTAGAGAAGGAAAAAGCAAGAAAAAATCGTCGGTAAAAATATTATTATTTTAATAAGGCGAAAATTTCACTGTTTCAGAAATGTTCTGAAAAATTTTAAAAAATAGAAAATATTATTTTAAGATGTCTGATGAAATTGAATTTAAGAAATTTAATATAGTTTTCAAATTAAAAATCCTGAAATTTTCTGGCGACACTGGCCGACACCAGAATCGGTGAAATTTTGATAATTTTAGAAAAATCCCAAAAAATGTATTTAAATAGAAAATAAAATTATAAGAAGTATTGTGAAAGCTATTTTTAAAACTCAATCCCATTTGAAAACTAAAATCTGGGAATCAGTCAGCGATGCCAACCGACACCGTTTTGGAGATTTTGCAGAAAAATTTTAGAAAATTTCAAAAAATCATGAAAATCTAAAATATTAGAAAACAGTGTCTGAAATTAAAATCGGTCAAATTGGACTACCAGAAAGTCAAATCGGGCAGCAAGCTAGTATCAGGTTCCCGGTCCGGGTTAGGGCTTACTCTAGGTCTGAGAATCCAGATCCGATACTCATTGATATAAGTAATCACAACACAAAAACACATACTGGAGGAAAATTGAACAATACGGTCAAAAAATTTTGGGACACGTATCGGGTACGTATCCCGGGAACGGGGTGCTACAATCTACCCCTAGCAAAAATTTCATCCTCTAAATTTCTATAAGGAAAGAGATGAACATAGAAGAAAATAAGGTTGATGGGAATATCATGATAGAATGGATATGATAATGAAAAATTTATCGACTCAAGACATGATAAATATGGGGATAGTGGTCACGGGCGTCACCTCCACGGGTCCTCGTTCCAAATATATGGCACCACTCTTTGTTCCACTTTATCTGATACTTCAGTTTCCTTGGTGGTCAAATGACATGCTTTCCGCTTTCTCCCATCTGATCTACCTCTTGGCCTTCTCTATGCTTGATTGAAGACATACTTGGGGAAGGGAATGGAGCTCTCCTGCCGATTGGTCCTGAGTCCCTTCTTACTGGTGGTACAGGAAGTGTTGGTTGAATCGGGGTGGTACTCCCCATCCATCTGAATGAACAATCCCTTATCATATGACCATCAGACCCACATGCTAAGCATACCTTGTTTGCCATTCTGCAATCACGCTTGTAGTGTCCGAGCTTTAGACAATACCCACATCTAATTTGCTGAGGGAGAGGTTGGAGTAATTGCTCTGCTAGTGGGGTATCCAGGGGTCCGACTGAGTCTTCACCTCCCTTCAACTGAAAGGATCTCTTCACTGACTTCCTCTGCATCTCATCCTGACGCTTCTTTCCCAATCCCCTTTCTACCTCACGAGCCATGATAAGGACCTGAGACTACGTCTTGAGTTGCTAGAGTATAAGAAACATCTGGATCTGCATCCTCAGGCCTTGCTGGAATCTCCTTGCTCGGATCTCCTCATTGGCCACCATGTATGGCGCGAACCGGTTCAGTCTTAGGAACTCTGCAGCATACTCATCTACAGTTTGGTCCCTCTACTGCAATCTGATAAATTGACCTTCCATTTCCTTCTGTGCCGTCTTAAAGAAGAATCTCTCATAGACACTCTTAAAGAACTGGTCCTAAGTGATGGGCTTCTCCAGCCTCGCTTCTTCTGCCAACTGCCAAGTCCTGGCCACGTTCTTCAGTTGTATCTTAGTCACTTTCACTTGGTTCTCATCAGGAATCTGGGCTGCCTTCAGAAGATCTGTAGTATCAATCAGCCACTGCTCTGCATCCAGCGGCTTCTCAGTACCCAAAAATGTAGCTGGCTGCAGTCTTCTGAAATCGGGTATATTGCCAGGCCTCTGCTCTCTAGATGCTGTCAATAATACCTGTCGCAAGAGCTCTTCTGTTGATGCTGACTCTCCATCATGCCATGAAGTACCCTCATCATGTTGTCGCTCTCTCCATTGGAATTTTCACAAGAAGTGCCAGGACCATTACGAGTTCTCTGTCTTTCCATATCTGAGTTGGTTGAAGGGATGATGGGAAGAAGCTAAAAGGAAAGATAGAAGGGTCTCAGGATTCAAGGAAAAGATTATGAGGAAGGAATAGATGACACTGTACTTGCGATTAGAATGTATATTCAAGACTCACGCTCTCCAGCTACAGATTAATGCATCATTAATCTGCCAACTAGTTGTACTGAGGATGTTAGAACCTGGCTTTGATACCACCCTGTGACACCCTGATCCGGCGGGTACGGAGACGTCACTGCGACGTATATACGCAGATCGAAAATATCCTCGTGTATATACGCTAAGCTTCAGTACAGGTAAGAATCAGAGTGCGGAAGCACAGGGGTCATATATATTCCAACAAAAAAGTACAAGTACACGGTTATCGCAGAGAGTGATACAATATTACAGGAATATTACATCACCAAAAATACAAAAGAATACAATACATGAAGAGATATACATAACAAAGAGGTGCTCATGATACAGCAAGAGGGTCTCAGGAGCCAAACAGGAGAGAAACTGGGAGGAAGAGCTAGGGCAACGTCCAAGCTTCTGCTGTACTCCGATCGTCACGGAAGAATTCACTGCGCACTCTGATCTGCTATAGCAAGGCCACCAAGATCCGTCTTTAGGATCTGGACATGAGAATTCAGGGTTGTCAGACGTAACCCTGCGAGTACATATATAAAGCCAAATGGCGTGCATAACAGGTACAAGTGTACATGATCAAGTGATGTGGTCCAAGTATGCAGGTACAAGTAATAACAAATGACAGTAAATCATGTATATCGATGAATCTGAAACTAAAAACATGCATAGAAGAAGGCAATATAAAGAGCATAGGTACATGCAGTAAATAAGTTAAACATGCGATAAATACAAGTATGGACAAAACTAGTTGTACAAGCTCAGATTATGGATTCACAGGACAGATACGCCAATGGGATAATCCAAATAAGGAAACCATCATCTATATACCACATACCTCATGTTGTCATCGTCTGAGTTTATACAACTTGTGTTGCCCTAAGAGTAACAGAACTATAGTGTGTCCAGAGTAATCATCATATGTCATAAAGCAAGGTGTTAACTCAGGGCATAATACTATAACTAGAATATAAAGATGTTGCATTTTAATTTATTCAATAATAATAATCAGTACCATTTGATATTTCAATCGCCTCCATACCAGCGCCCCACATCACCGATAGTCCATACTAGAGTTCGCACTCTGTAGAACTTATCCGGGTGTGATATGTGAGTACCAGGACCCGAGTAAAGGAGAGACAAAATATCACACGTTCCTAACATTATTACTGTTTGGTTGTTTTATGTTATTCATCCGATTCATATGCTTTTGTATGTGCTACCGGCACACATACATCCACTTATGAATATGACGAGTTATTATTTGGAAACTGATAAATCTGATGACTCATATTTATAGTGGGTCCTGTCTCTACCCGGACTAGCTCAGGAGTACAGGCTACTACTTCCGGGGACTTATTATTATGCGCCCCACATGACACTTCAGATTCAGGCTACAGCTTCCGAGGACTTATCATTACGCGCCCAACACGACACTTCAGAAATATCACCATTATAGATATGATATCATACCAGTTTCCATCAGTTTCCCCTACCCCAGTGTAAGTTGAGCATTTTTATTATACATATATGAATTGCCCAAAGATAATATCCACAAGTGTATACAGCATAACCATGATTATCTAACTACAGGAATTAACAGGAGTATAATATCAGGAGTCACTCTTTTTCAGGGGTTCAGGAGTACAGGAGTTTAGGAGTACAGGAGTTCAGGAGTACCAAATAACTGGTAATAGTATAATAATTATGCCAAGTCCCCGTAAAAGTAATAGTCATGAATATGTAATATAATACAGGGGCCACAATATCAGGTCATGTGTACCAGTACCGGGTGATAGCATGTCAAGTGTCAAGTGTTATTATATCAGGTGTCAGGTAGCAGGCGATAAGTATAGCATGGCAAGTACCGGTGTCAGATATCAAGTAATAAGTATAGCATGGCATGTACCTGTATCGATATCAAGTGACAAGCATGGCAAGTACCGGTATTAGATATAAATAATAAGTATAGCATGGCAAGTACCGGTGTCGATATCAAGTGATAAGCATGACAAGTAACGTGGTTAGATATCAAGTGTTAAGCATGGAGTAACAGGTATATACATGTTAGGGTCAGGTAACTAATATGTCGGTGAGAGTCACAATAACAAATATCAGGTATCAACTGATCACATAACAAGGTACAGGAGAAAATGGTATAAACAGTTCAAACTCTTCACAATCATTTTTATAATAACAATAAATTTATCTTTTAATTAGCTAGGCGAAGCCGAGTAAAGCGGGAGCAGATCTAGACATACCAATACCGGTCCAACAAAGTATAACAACGGTCAGAAGCTATTTATAAAACATGATAATCATTTATATAAATCATACCAACTTGCATAAAGAGACATCACATATTAAAAGCCAGATAATAATTATTAAACATGAAATGATGGTAATAAAGCAAGAAATGTTAAAGAAATGTACTCGCCTAGCACCGGATGAAATACTGAGAAAATTGGGGAAAATCCGTAATCATGACCAGCAAGCTACTTACCCATGTATAAATTAATATATACTCACATATATATATATATATATATATATATATATATATATATATATTATAAATAAATATTAGAGAGGGAATGAGAGAGGGGAGAAAGAGGAGAGAGAAAGTTGTAGGAAGTAGAGAGGAGAGAGAGAGAGAGAAAATATGGTATTTTTAGAAAAGGAATAGGAATTAAAAGGGGAGGGGTAGGGTTGTAAATATAGGGAGGAAATTTGGGAATGAGGTGGGGGTATTTAGGAAATGTAGGAAAAGTGAGTATTATTTAGGGAAAAGAAATGAAAAGAAAGAAAGAAAGAATGAAGAAGGAAAGAAAGAAGGAGAGGAAGAAAAGAATGGAGGGGAGGGGAGGTGGCCGACCACCGCCGGTGCCAGCGGCCAGGCGGCGCCGCCGTGGGAGGGGAGGCGGCGCGCGGGCCTAGGGGGAGGAGGGAGGTGGAGTTGGTTGTTGTTTGGTTGGGTTGTTGTTGGTGGAGGTGGTGGTGGTGGTAGTTGGTGGTGGTGGTTGTGGTGATGGTTGGAGGTGGTGGGGAGTTAGAGGAGGAGGAGGAGGTGATGATGGGATGGTTAGAGTGGAGAATTTGATAGAGGTGGTGGTGAATTTTGGAGGAGAAAGGGTGGTGGTGGTGATGGGTTATGTTGGAATTGGAGATGGTGGAGGGTTGTTGGAAGTTGAAGGAGGTGGTGGAGTGGAAAGGAGGTGTGGGGGAGGTGGTTGGCCAGCCTAGGGGTGGCCGGCGGTGGTGGTGGTGATGGTGGAGGCGACGGCCATGGAGAGGATGAAGTGGGTTGTTTTGAAGGAGATGAAGTTTTGATTTTTAGATTTTGAAATGAAAAGGAAAAGGAAAAATGGAGGTTAAATAGAGAAGGAGGGAAAAGAAATGATGAACTTTTTTTTTTGGGGGGGGGGAAGAGAGGGCTGTACGGCAGTCTTGCTGCTGCAGGCGGCAGGCGGCTAGGAGCAGTCACAGGGGAGGAAGTCAATGGAAGAGAAAGAAAAAGAAAGAACTTAAAGAAAAAGGAAAAAATAAGGAAAAAGAAAATAAAATACTAAAAAAATTTATTATTGAATAATTAATTTTTTAAAATTTTTGGAAGTACAAAGTAGGGGAGTAGAGAAGGAAAAAGTAAGAAAAGAAATCGTCGGTAAAAATATTATTATTTTAATAAGGCGAAAATTTGACTGTTTCAGAAATGTTCCGAAAAATTCTCAAAAATAGAAAATATTATTTTAAGATGCTTGATGAAATCAGATTTGAGAAATTCAATATAGTTTTCAAATAAATAATCCTGAAATCTTCCGGCGATACCGGCCGACACCAGAATTGGTGAAATTTTGATAATTTTAAAAAATTCCCAAAAAATATATTTAAATATAAAATGAAATTTTAAGAATTATTGTGAAAGCCGTGTTTAAAAACTCAATCTTGTTTGAAAACTAAAAATCTGGGAATCAGTTAGCGATGTCGACCGATACCGGTTTTGGAGATTTTGCAGAAAATTTCAAAAAATCATGAAAAATCTAAAATATTCGAAAACAGTGTCTGAAACTAAAATCGGTCAAATTAGACTACCAGAAATTCAAATCGGGCAGCAAGCTAGTATCGGATTCCCGGTCCGGGTCAGGGCTTACTTTAGGTCTGAGAATCCAGATCCGATACTCATTGATGTAGGCAATCTCAATACAAAAACACATACTGGAGGAAAATTGAACAATACGGTCAAAAAATTTTGGGACACTTATCTGGGTACGTATCCCGGGAACGGGGTGCTACAGTCTTTAATCAAGTGACGCTTCATTTCATTTTGGGATTTGAAATTTTAGACAGTTGATGCTTGAGCTGCCTCTGTATAAATAGAGCGGAACTCTTCAGAAGAGATCTGAGATACTTCTTGAAAGTTTCTTATTGCTAAAATCTTGCTTTGTTCTATGAGCGGTGATATCTCCTTTCTTCTTCGTTCGGTGGAGGAAGGAGAGGAGAGGATGACAATGGTTGTTGCACTCCTGATGTTCAAGAGTCCGTCTGTCAAGAAGTTTTGGTTCTCGTGATAGATTCATCAGTAGCTTCAGTTCATATGGTGAGGCCTGGATGCCAAGAACGACAAGGAATGTCCTAACTTCTTTTTAGTCTTCACGTCTGGACTCTTGCCAGAATAGACCAAGCGGAAGTTGGGACTTGTGATTGTACTCTAAAATTATATTTTTATCATCACTTATATACATATATCCTTGATCATTCCTTTATTAATTAATGTTTTTAATCTTCTTTTTTATTATGATGTGTAGTTACTTAAATTAGAGGGTAAAGATACAAGAAGCTTCATTTTATCCCTAATCCTATCTAAAGTTGGATTTTAAATTAAATTGAATCCAAAGGAGGAAAAAATTAATCTTCATCTCTTAAATTCAAGTTCAAATTCAGAAGATAAAGTCCTAGAAGATGAAGAGATAAAGCTAATCCTAATAGGTATAGGATAATAATTCAAATTAAATGGAGTTCAAAATCAATTTAGACTCGGATTTAGACTGTACATATTTTAGTATTCAGATCATAACTTTTGCTACGGATATTCAAATCCAATGATTCAAGATGCTACAGAAAGAAGACTTGAAGTAATACAATTCTTATGTTTATTACTATGTTCAATTCAGCCGTCTGATAATCATATTCAGCGATCAACATGCCAACTTGTTGCAGATCAGAATTGAATTCCCTATTGAATTAGGAAACCTTCTAATTTGTATTCTATTGTGATTAGCTTTGAGGTCTATTTAAAGAGCTGAAGTCTTTGATAATCTCATATATCTCCACATCAGAGATCATAACTTAGGAGTTTTCTTCAGTTTCTTTTTCAAATTTTTTTTGTAATTTTTAAATTATACTTCTACTTCTAATTCAAGATTTGTGAGAAGGAGAAGCCATTGTAATTTGAGGTGATAGATTTGTTAGCCCAAAGGCCCATCATTCTAGTTTTGATGATGATTAACTCATATAGTTATAGTACTAATGATCTTGTGTTTAATTAAGTCTCAGATATTTGATCAAGATCTTAGTAGGTGTTTAGCTTCAATAAAGGATTTGAAGTCAAGTTTTGGAGCTAGCACGTGTTGATTCAAGAGCTTGCACATCAAGATTGCATCAAGTACTCTAGAGGAGTCTAGCTCATTGGATCAAGATTTGGACCAAGTCAAGAAAAAGAAGAAGATTTTCAAGAGAAGATTTTCAGAAGACTTGTGTCGAGTTTTGTAAGTGTCAAGATTTTATTTATAGATAAAATATAAAGGATAGATTAGTTGGTAGATTGCTCAAGTTCATATACACTCACACACAAGATTTATATGTGTTTTCATAAAGAGTTTTTGTTTTAGAAAATACTGGTTTGGTTTTTAAGCTTCAAAATATACTTGTGTTTTTATCAAAACTATTTTAGATCTTAATGTCAAAAACATAGATATTTCATCATATATGTGTAGTGGATCATATCCATTCACAACTAAGCTTCAAAAGTACTTAGAATATCTTGTTTTAGTATTTGGAGAAGTTTTAGAAAATCGTTTTTGAAAAATACAGGTTTTTGTTTAAGGCAAAACTTCTATATTACAAAAATAGATCAAAATATTTATAATATGTTTTGATTTTTAATCAAACATGTTTATATATCAAAGTATATCAATGAACTTATTTTTGTAGAATTTATGAGAATTTAAAGGGATTTTATTGAAGGAAAAAGGCTAAGTTTTTAATCCTTAAAACCTGTGTTCTGGCCTTCTGTCGGTCGACCCGGACGGTCAACCGAACCAGAAGTCGGTCGACCGGTCCGGTCGACCGATGTGCACGGACGTGCACAACCTTGTTTGGCTGGAGGGCCGATCGACTGACCCGGTCGGCCGTCAGAGAGCTCTGCTCTCTGGATCTGGCCCCAGTCGACCGGGCAGTCGACTGGCAGAGAGCTTCTGCTCTCTGTATCTAGGCCTCGGTCAACCGGCTAGTCGATCGATGGCACAACGGTCAGAAATCTCACCATTAGCCAATCGACCGAGCGGTCGACCGACAGCAGGATCTCCTACTGAGTTGGCCTCCAACGGCCATATTTTGGGAGCCTATAAATTAGGCTTCCCTTGGACTATTTTTTATAAGATTTTAAGTAGGTTTTCAAGATAGTTTTTCCTACATCTCTAAGTATTTATCTCCACTTGTTTTAGAGCCAAATGCTTCCATATCAAAAGGAGAGTTTTTCAAGAGTGTTTTGAAAAAGAGATGTCCTGAGTTTTTCACCACCAAATCAATCATAATTTTCTCACACACACTTGAGCTATCTATTGCTATATCAATCCTATAGGGATCTTTGTTGTGAGAGTGTTCTTAGGTGATCAAAGTGTTTAGATCACCAAGTGTTCATCATTGTATTTGAGGAGGCGAACTTGCGGGTTCGTGTTGTTTTGAGTTCGTGTGGGAGCTCGGTGTAAAGGTGCGGCCTCGGCAAGTTAGTGTGCTTGCGTGTGTAGTTCTTGCGGGAACAAGAGAGGGACTAGTGAGTCCAAGGAGTTCTACTATGAACTCATTATAGGTGTTGCAGCACCGAGTGATCCGGTGGGATCGATTCTAGTGGAAATCCTTCATAGTGTTGAAGGCGGGGACGTAAAGCAATGGTGCTTGAACCTTGAAACAAATCTCCCGTATTTGTGATTGCTCTCTCTATCTCTCACTTGTATTTATATCTTGCATGCTTATGTTGTCTTCATCTTTATATGCTTGATATATCTTATGCTTAAATTTATATATGCTTGGGATTGTTTGGTCACACTTGTATTCAACCAAGAGAGCCATAGCGGCACCTCAACTCTTATCTAGAGGAATCTTGAGGAGATAGTCCAGAGCCCTTCACCAAGAATTCGGCTACACTCTAGTGTTATACTTGGTGTGTTTTGCATAATAGTTTTCAGTTTGCTTAAATTGCTTTAATTCCGCATTAATTCATCATTAGAATAGCTAGTCACCTATTCACCCCCCTCTAGGTGATTTCAATTGGTAACAGAGCTTGGTGCTCTTGATTTGGGTCTAACACCTAGAGTTAACGATCCTCATTTTTGGCTAATCACAATATTTATACACACACATGGATTTCATGTCACCTCCCACTTTAACATCCAAACTTGGAAGGTTAAGATGTCAATGTACCTCGAAGCCTTAGGTATTCATGTTTATTTAGCCACTATCAAAGATTCATATTGTTTAAATGGCAAAAGCATTGCGGCTAATGCAAAAGCCCTTCATGCTTTAAAGAGTACTCTAAATGATGAATATCTATCTAGAGTTGCTAATTTTGATTCGACTTTTGTAGCATGGAACACTATAGTCTCCCTTGGCGAATAAAAGCAATACTATGTGGGGAGCGAATCGGATGATAGAAGTGATGCTTTCAACTTGTGCTACATGGTCCAAGGGGATAACCCCTTGAGGTAAACTCCGAATCCGAGCTTGATGAGGATGTTGACATGTCTTATGATGAACTTGCATCTTTTTGTCAACAACTTCTTGAAAAGATATGGTGTGCTTAAAAAGGATAATAAGAAATTGAAAATTAAATTTGCTTCATTTTAAAGAAAAGGATTCTTTTCAAAATAAAATTGAATGTATTTCAAAAGAAAATGATATGTTGAAAAAGGATAATATTTCCTTATCTTCTAAATTAAATGATCTTTGTGAAGGAAATACTTCTTTGAAAAATAAAATTATGTTGGTAGAAAAAAAAAGAAATTATTTTGGATGAAAACAATGAAAAAACACCTAGAGGGGGGTGAATAGGTGTTAATGCTAATCTAGAAACTAAATGCGCTAAATGCGGAAGCTTAAACAAATTTTGCAACACACTTAATATAACACACAAGTGTGACCGAATTCCCCGTGAAGGGCTCTGGACTAACTCCTCTTGATTCCCCTAAATATGGGTTGAGGTGCTATATGAAGCTCTTGTGGTTAAGTACAAGTGAGGCACACACACAAGCAATCCAAGCATATAATGAATAAGCAATATGAATCAATGCAAGGACAACATAAGCAAATATGATATGATGATATGAATGATGCTTTGCACAAATTAAAGAGAGAGAGAGGGTTAGAGAGATAATGGATCAAACGCTAACAATAAGATATGTTTCGAGGTTCGAGCACCTAGCTCTACATCCCCGCCTTCACCACCGTGAAGGATTTCCAATCCACTATCTCCCACCGAGGGAACCTCCACCGAGGAGGATTTGTTACAACAAGGGAGTACCGAACTCCTCTCTCAAACACCGCCTCACAACCGAGGGTAGGCCCGTAGCCAAACAACAACCAACACCTCTACCGAAGAGGGTTACAACCAATCTCTACCTCTCACTAGAGGGAGCAAACCAACCAACTCAACCTCTACCAAAGAGGGAGCAAACCAATCACCCGATCAACCTCTACCAAGAGGGATACAACAAGAGCAAGGGTGTTTACAACTTGGAGGCTACAATAACCTCAAACATCTCTTTTTCCACAAACAAAGATCCTAATAGATTAGGATAGAAGATAAGCTCAAGTGTGGAAAACAAAGTGTTTTGATCAAAGAAAAACTCTTGGGAAAAATACCAAATGAATATAGAATTTTAGATCAAGACAAATTCCCAAAAACCTAATTTCTTTGAAATAAACAAAACACTTTAAAACAAATAAGATGGATCTTTTGGCACTTAAACTCTTTTGAAAACTGTATAAAACACTAGGGAAACAGGAATTTTTCTCTTGTAAAACCTTAGCCAAAATCCGAAAGGAATGGGGTTTATATAGGCCAAAACAGAAACTAGCCGATAGGCTGATCTGGCAGCCTGACAGGCCTAGCGGTCGGCCAGCCGCCGACTGCCAACGGTCAAAAATGTGACCGTTGGGGCAACCCGGTCGACCGCACGGCCGACCGCCCAGATACAGAGAGCAGACTCTCTGTTCCGGTCGGCCGCTCGGCCGACCGCCCAGATACAGAGAGCAAGGCTCTCTGATCTGGTCGGCCGCCTGGCCGACCGGCCCACTGTGCTAGCAGACGTGCACAAGTCTGTGCACGTCGGTCGACCGCCCGGTCGACGGGCTAGGTCTGTCAGCACAGTTCTGGGTCAGAAACACTTGTTAAAAATATTTTAATAAATCTTTTATCTCTTCTAAAAATCCCCAAAATAGTTTTATCATTTTGCATTGATACATAAACATGTGATAAACATTTTAACTCAAATATCAAGCATATGAAACCATTTTTGTGTTTTATCATTTTTACCAAAAACCAAAAAATGTATTTTATCAAACTTTGATTTTTCAATACATGAATAGGATAGTCAAAATAAGTTTGTATAAGTCATGTAAGCATGTATGTATATTGAACACATCTAATATACATAAAAACTATTTACACTTGTTTTGATCAATCTATTCATGAAAACCAAAAACCAAAACAATGAAACGTGTGTGTATTGTGCACTTGAGCATATCAACTATACTAAGCTTTACAAATGGATCTAAACACACTAAAACTAAACTAGGATACCTAAGTCTTCTTGATGATATTCCATCTTCAAGTCGACTCGATCCAAACGTGATCCACCTAGTGCAAAGGTATGATCTTGAAGCCCGGGCACCGGAATCACCAAGTGAAGGCTTCCAAACTCCTCTTTTTGAAGCAATCACCAACTAATACTTGATCAATGATCTGTAACTAAAATCACAAGAATATTAGTAAACATAACTACATGAGTTAATCATCATCAAAACTAGAGAGGAAGGCCTCCGGGCCAACAATCTCCCCCTTTTTGATGATGACAAAACTCATGGAGTTATATATGCATGGATTAAAGTTAAGCTTCAAAGAAGCTCCCCTTAACTCATGCATAAACAAATAAACAATAAATATGAAATGAATGACAATGCATAATCATGCATAAACAATAAAAGGCTCTTGATACCAATAAAATGTTCAAAAACAAAACATTCTCTAGATACTAATTAAAATTAAACTAAAATAAACTTAATATATGCAAAACCATAAATATGCATATAAACTCAAAATCTTTCTCCCCCTTTTTGTCAATCATCAACAAAGGGTAAACAATCAAAACAAAACAAAATTTTCTCACCCTTTTTAATACAAAGAAACAATCATTAATAAGGGGTAAAAGCAAAACCAAATCAATAAATTTTTCTCCCCCTTTTTGTTCGAAACAATGAAACAACAAAAGGGTTAATAAAATAATGTTTTCCCCCTTTTTGTCTAAAACAAAAACAAAACCAAATAGGGTGACAATCAATTAAGATATCAATTGAAAGTATGTCAATGAGCATTTTGATACCAATTGAAAGTAAAAATAGATCAATCACAAATGGTATATGCGATATACATTCATGAAGAGGAAGACGGTAAAGTAACTTCCCTACATATCTACATTATATGAAAGAGGGATGACAAGCCCTAATTCATATAACGCATATTATGTAATGCATAAGAGGAGATGTGAAGCTCCCCCTACACACGTGTACCACATAAAGAGAGATGTCAAGCTCTTCATTACAAGATACACTCAACATGATCTATATGTAGAAGAGATGTTAAGCTCTCCTTGCATATAGGCAATTTAAATCAAAACTTTTGTATTTATTTTCTTAAACAAAATTTTGAGATATCAATTTTAAAACATTCAAATAAACATCTTGATATCAAAGATAGTATTTTTCTTTTTAAGTATATGATATCAAATGAAATGACTATTTTCTATCATAAAGTAAGGGAGTGAAAATACAAATACCATTGAAATATGAAAATCAAATTTTCTCCCCCTTTATGAAATACCAACAAAACACATGCATAAGCTTGTATAAGAAACCAATTGAAAATTGAATCAATTGTAACAAAGTTGAAGATCAAGCTTATAGCATAAACAGAATTTGTGCTCAAGATATAGGGATATAATAAGCACAAATAAAGCATATATGTATGAAAAATAAATAGATACCAATCGAAATTGATACTATTGGAATTGAAAAACATACATACATACAAACATATATGAGTATACAAGAAAGGTCAAAATTGATACCAATTAAAAGAATTTCAATGATACCAATTGAAACAACAATAATGATCAAGTGTATACATCATATAACTACCACCCAACCATGTTCAAGTTTAAAATGATTTTTAATATAAGGCATACATGAGCATGATCTCCCATCCGTCCGCCCGTGGAAGGTAGGGGTTTTCAAAAAGATTTGAAAATAAGCTTTGTTTGAAAACTCTACCAAAATGAAGAATATCGCAACTAGTTATATGAATTGTAAACTAGTACGAAATCCTTCAAGTAAGGAATAAAACAAATTATTTTTCATAAAATATGAATTCACAAAATAGTCAACACTCAAAATCAATTAAGCATAAATATGACTCATGAAAATAAACACATGAGTAAATAATAAATGTGAGTGTACAAATACAATGTGAAGATCATAATCATGAAAGTATTCAATTAAGCTCAATATTCTTTTAAAACATGAAAACATGAAAATCATCAAAACTTATTTAATCTTCAAGGTATATGTATGTCCTATACAAACTAAAGTATTCATACATATCCAAACACAACGAGTCCACAAAGATATATACATGAAGGCACGTGGCTCAAAAGGATGTATATGTATAACAATAGTTTGGATAAAATAGACATATACATGAAGTTAAACAAAAATACATGAAAACATGAAAAGCTAATTTTCATTAAAACAAATTTTCATATCACGGCATATGTATGTTTTGTCAAACATGAAGTATACATACATATCCCTAAACACAATTTGAGTCTATAATAAAGATTTGCATGAAAAGCAAATGACTCAATGAGGTATACATGTTTCAATGTTTAGAGATTATTATGAAAAAGACATATACATGAAATGAAAACTCATACACATAAAATAAATTCAAAAATAGAAATACAAGTTTAAAATGTATGAATCATCAAAACTAGACTATACTAACACATCTAATGGGAACAAATAAGCATTCAAACCAAACATATATAGATTTATTTGTTATCCACTATATGTGCAAGTATAAATCCTAGTCTTAATGAAAACTAACATTTAAACTAGTAATCAAGGCATGAAGCATCATAAATAAGACAAAAATAATCATGATAAATAAAAACATGATTATTATGCAAATTCACATGTTATTAAACCTATGATAAACATGATAGCTAAACAAATAGTGAGAACACAAAATATGGGTCCATATAAACATGGGTGTCTCAAAATGCTATACATGCATATCAAGGATCTAATAAGCATGGCATTATCATAATAATCTACAAACAATAAAACATGCTATAATCAATGAATATGAAAAGCATGTAAACAATAAATAGGAGTTAGGAATCGTTATCAAAACCTAGAAGGCAACTCTCCTTGTCTCCAAAACATGGTGGTCATCTCCACCAACCTCCCTTGAAAGTGATGCATCCAATTGATTTCCATAAGCTCGGAACGCATCCACTCCAAGGTACCGATACTCTCACGTCATGCGAGAGCCCACACCTACATCAAACATAAGAGGGGTGGTCTTTGGTACCCATAACTTTTTGGGTCCATGGGGTTAGTACCTTCTCTAACCCAAACAAATTTATTTGCTAAATTAGAAACATGTATACGATCATTGCAAAATTTAGCAAGGTGGCCCTTACGTCCACATGTGTACAAGTGTACACATGAGCATACAAAGTGTGATGGTGTCCGTGAGGAGCATGTGTATGCCGTGGAGGGTGTGCATGGAAAGATGGAACTTGTTTATTTCGAAACAAAGATTCCAAGCGTGTATGGCTCTTGGCACAATGGCTCAAGGTGGAGCCCAAACAATCCATTTTCTTCTTAATTAAATTTATATCATTTTCAATCAAAGAAGAAGTGGAACATGCAATAGGTGAAGTGTGTGATACTACCCTAGCATGCAAGCATGTGCATCAATCTTATTTTTCAAAAATTCATTTTTCTTTAAACAAACATTTAAATCATTAGAAATAGAAATTATTTTATTTTTCAAAGCAACATTCTCCTTTAAAACAAAAATCAACTTTTGAAGTTAATTTTTATTTTTCTTCAAAAGTGTTTCACAATCATTTTTAGATTTTAAAACTCATTTTCTTTTAGTGCAAGATCAAGTTGAGATTTCAATGAATCCCTCTCATTAGAAATCTCCTCCTTTTCTTGCAAAACAATGTTAAGTCTAGAAATCAAATTTTATTTTCATTATTAATGCCTAGACTTTTCTTTTTCAGAACATTATATTTTTCTATTAGCTTTTCACACACAATAGATAGTTCTTCATTCAAAGCATGGGCATCACATAATCATTACATGAAGAACTAGCACTATCATTATCTAGTTGAGATTCCGAATGTACCTCAAGGGAGTCATCCCTTGGACCATATAGCATTGAGAATCGGATTCTCCACTAGTCTCCTCCTCTTGTTGAATTGGCACTTAAAGCTTGGAGGTGGTGGTTGTTGTTGTCAACATATTCCACACTGCAAATGCGGAATCAAAGTTAGAAACATGCATAAGATATTCTTTAGATAGCGTGCTTCTAATGGCCTCTAGGGCTTGTGCATTGGCCCCTATATGCTTGCTATCACTAAGGTAGGATTCCTTGGTAATGGCAAGGTGAACCTTATATCCTAGGGTTTGTAGGTATATGGACATCCTAGTCTTCCAAACAAGAATGTTGGAAGGGTCAAACATATGTGGGGTCATGAAGTCCATGGGTCCAAACTATATGTGTGCAAACAAGCAAATGCAAATGAAGATTAGCAAACAAGGGATCTCACTCCTAGGATGTTAAGCCTAAAGTATCAGGAGCGTAGGCTCTGATACCAATTGAAAAAACACCTAGAGGGGGGTGAATAGGTGCTAATGCTAATCTAGAAACTAAATGCGCTAAATGCGGAAGCTTAAACAAATTTTGCAACACACTTAATATAACACACAAGTGTAGCCGAATTCCCCGTGAAGGGCTCTGGACTAACTCCTCTTGATTCCCCTAAATATGGGTTGAGGTGCTATATGTAGATCTTGTGGTTAAGTACAAGTGAGACACACACACAAGCAATCCAAGCATATAATGAATAAGCAATATGAATCAATGCAAGGACAACACAAGCAAATACGATATGATGATATGAATGATGCTTTGCACAAATTAAAGAGAGAGAGGGTTAGAGAGACAATGGATCAAACGCTAACAACAAGATATGTTCGAGGTTCGAGCCCCTAGCTCTACATCCCCGCCTTCACCACCGTGAAGGATTTCCAATCCACTATCTCCCACCGAGGGAACCTCCACCAAGGAGGATTTGTTACAACAAGGAGTACCGAACTCCTCTCTCAAACACCGCCTCACAACCGAGGGGTAGGCCCGTAGCCAAACAACAACCAACACCTCTACCGAAGAGGGTTACAACCAATCTCCACCTCTCACTAGAGGGAGCAAACCAACCAACTCAACCTCTACCAAAGAGGGAGCAAACCAATCACCCGATCAACCTCTACCAAAGAGGGTTACAACAAGAGCAAGGGTGTTTACAACTTGGAGGCTACAATAACCTCAAACAATCTCTTTTTCCACAAACAAAGATCCTAATAGATTAGGATAGAAGATAAGCTCAAGTGTGGAAAACAAAGTGTTTTGATCAAAGAAAAACTCTTGGGAAAAATACCAAATGAATATAGAATTTTAGATCAAGACAAATTCCCAAAACCTAATTTCTTTGAAATAACAAACACTTTAAAACAAATAAGATGGATCTTTTGGTACTTAAAACTCTTTTGAAAACTGTATAAAACACTAGGGAAACAGAAATTTTTCTCTTGTAAAAACCTTAGCCAAAATCCCAAAGGAATGGGGTTTATATAGGCCAAAACAGAAACTAGCCGTTAGGCTGATCTGGCAGCCTGACAGGCCTAGCGGTTGGCCGGCCGGCCGATCGCCAACGGTCAGAAATGTGACCGTTGGGGCAACCCGGTCGACCGCACGCCGACCGCCCAGATACATAGAGCAGACTCTCTGTTCCGGTCGGCCGCTCGGCCGACTGCCCAGATACAGAGAGCAAGGCTCTCTGATCTGGTCGGTCGCCCAGCCGACCGGCCCACTGTGCCAGTAGACGTGCACAAGTTTGTGCACGTCGGTCGACCGCCCGGTCGACCGGCTTGGTCTGTCAGCACAGTTCTGGGTCAGAAACACTTGTTAAAAATATTTTAAATAAATCTTTTATCTCTTCTAAAAATCCACAAAAATAGTTTTATCATTTTGTATTGATACATAAACATGTGATAAACATTTTAACTCAAATATCAAGCATATGAAACCATTTTTGTGTTTTATCATTTTTACCAAAAACCAAAAAAATGTATTTTATCAAACTTTGATTTTTCAATACATGAATAGGATAGTCAAAATAAGTTGGTATAAGTCATGTAAGCATGTATGTATATTGAACACATCTAATATACATAAAAAGCATTTACACTTGCTTTGATCAATCTATTCATGAAAACCAAAAACCAAAACAATGAAACGTGTGTGTATTGTGCACTTGAGCATATCAACTATACTAAGCTTTACAAATGGATCTAAACACACTAAAACTAAATTAGGATACCTAAGTCTTCTTGATGATCTTCCATCTTCAAGTCGACTCGATCCCAAACGTGATCCACCGAGTGCAAAGGTATGATCTTGAAGCTCGGGCACCAGAATCACCAAGTGAAGGCTTCCAAACTCCTCTTTTTGAAGCAATCACCAACTAATATCTTGATCAATGATCTGTAACTAAAATCATAAGAATATTAGTAAACATAACTACATGAGTTAATCATCATCAAAACTAGAGAGGAAGGCCTCCGGGCCAACAAACAACTCTTTGAAAAGAAAATTTGTTTCAAAAGAAAAGAAAAACATTTCTAAAAAGAAAAAAGTTGTTGATTCTCATACTTGCCATACTCTTCATGCAACCATTGATAAAAATGAGATTAATTTTTTGAAAAATAGAATAGATTGTTTAAGCTCAACCTTGAGCAATTGTGCATTTAATCTAAATAGATTGAAAATCTTGTTTCAAAAGAAACAAGCTCCACATGTTCATGTACATAACTCATAACACACATATGCACACTTTGCACGTCATGATCACACCCGTTCTCATGTGCATACTAGAGTGTTCAAATGTACACATTGCGGCCGCAAAGGCCATTTAGCAAAGTTTTGTTATGATAAGGTAAATTCTATAAATTTTGCTAATAAAAATCTTTGGGTTCCGAATAATGCTAACCCCCGTGACCCAAAAGAAAATGGGTACCAAAGTCCCCACTTCTTAAGTTTGATGTAGGTGTGGGCTCTCACATGACGTGAAAGGTTTGGTGCCTTGGTGGTGGATGCATGATGAGCTAGATGGATACACCAAGATTGATGCACCGCTATCAAGGATGTTTGGTGGGAGGACCACCATGGTTTGGAGATTTAGAGATTACCCCTAATGGTTTTAGTAACTATCTCTAACTCACATTTAGTTTACATGCTTTTATTGATGATTTTAGCATGTTTTGGTTCTTCATGTTCATTATGGTTAAATGAAATGTTAATTAGACTTGTGATATACATTATAGTATTTGAGATACATCCATGTTTATATGGATTTATATTTTTGTGTTCTCACTATAATTTAGCTATGTTGTATATCCTAATCTAAGACATGTGCATTTACATAATGATCATATTAGTTTATGTTTATGATTTTGTACTTCATGCTTTGATTACTTGTCTAGATGTAATTTTTATTAAACTTATGTATATACTTGTACAACTAGTGAGTCACATTTGATTATTATGTATTTGTGCTTTATGGCTCATTTGTACTCATTGGATGTATTAGTATAACCTAGTTTTGATAATTCTTGCAATCTAACTTATATTCCCTATTTTGTACATGTTTTTCATGAAAATTTATTTAGCTTCATGTATATGTTGTTTTTTGTCTAAAATTTATAAATATACATGTATACCCTTGAGTTATTTGCCTTCATGTAAATTACATTATGGACTCTTTTGTATTTAGGATATGTATGTATATTGTTAGTTTTGATAAAACATACATATACCTTGAAGTTTATTTTTAATGAAATTTTTCAGGATTTTCATATGTTTGACATTTTTCAGCATTATTGATTATTTTCATGAATATTCCTAATCTCATGACTCTTGTACACTCACATTATTTGTTTACTCGTGATTTTATTTCATGAGCACATTTTTGAGCTTTATAGATTTCGAGTGTCAATTTTTATGTACCTATAATATTTTCATGAGATACATATGATTTGGTTTCATATTTCGAAGGATCTTTAACTAGTTTTTTAAAAAATTACTTTAACTAGATATTTATTCTTCATTTGGTAGTGTTTTCAATATACAACTATTTTTCAAATCCTACTTTTGAAAACTTCTACCCTTTAAGGGCGGATGGATGGGCGACCATGCCTTATATGCTCTAAATTGAACATTTATTTTAACATGTGCATGAATAGGGTGAATAATTATGAGTTATACACATGTTCTTCATGAAATTTTATTTTTGTATACTCATTTATGTTTTCTATATATGTATGTTTCAAATTTCAATAATATCAATTTCAATTGGTATTTTCTTTTTCATACATATATATGATTTGATTGTGCTTGTTTTACAATATTGACATATTTAAAGCACAAATTACGTTTATGCTAAGTTTGATACATATATATAATTTTTCATACATATATATAATTTTTAAATGTTAATTGGTATCTCAATGAACTTATGCATTATTTTCAATTGGTATTTCAATTGATTTCAAAATATACTTCATATTTTACCTTTTAGTTGGTATCAAAAATTTATAATGTTTCAATTACAATGTTTCAATTTCAATTGGTAACAAAAATCAACTATTGGTATCTTAAAATTTTGGTTATTGATAATTGATATCTTAAAATTTTGTTTATTTACAAGTGGTATCTAAAAATTTATTTTATTAACTTAAGAGAATTCAAAATTTATTTAAAGTGATTTCAAGATTTCTTGATATGTATTGCCTATATGAAAGGGGAGCTTAACATCTCTTCTATATATAGATTCATGTTGAGTGTATCTTATATTGAGGAGCTTGACATCTCTTCTTTATGTAATACACATGTGTAGGGGGGCTTCACATCTTCACTTATGCATTATATATTATACTTTATGTGAGTTAGGGTTTTGTCATCTGTTCTTCATGTAATGCATGTACGCAGGACAGCAAACTTCACGTCTTCCTCTTCATGAATGATATCATATATATATCTTTATTATTTGATTTGTTTCCCCCCTTTGTTGATGATTGACCAAAAAGGGGGAGAATGCTTTTGAGTTTATATGTATGTTTTAGAAATTGAGTTTATGCATATTCTATTTTTATGTTTATACAAATAAAAGGGAAAAGGATTTTGAAAGTTTATAAAAAAAAAAGTGGAGAAGAGTTTGGTGAATTTATGCATGTTTATCTCCTTGTTTATGCATATATAATTGTTTAAGTTTATGCACTCCATTGAATATATTTATGTTTATTGTTATGCATGAGTTAAGGGGGAGCTTCTATGAAGCTTAAATTTAATCCATGCATATATAACTCCATGAGTTTTGTCATCATCAAAAAGGGGGAGATCGTTGGCCCAAAGGCCCATCACTCTAGTTTTGATGATTATTAACTCATGTAGTTATAGTACTAATGATCTTGTGTTTAATTAAGTCTCAGATATTTGATCAAGATCTTAGTAGGGTTTAGCTTCAACAAAGGATTTGAAGTCAAGTTTTGGAACTAGCACGTGTTGATTCAAGAGCTCGCACATCAAGATCGCATCAAGTACTCTAGACGAGTCTAGCTCATTGGATTAAGCTTTGGACCAAGTCAAGAAGAAGAAGAAGATTTTCAAGAGAAGATTTTCAGAAGACTTGTGTCGAGTTTTGTAAGTGTCAAGATTTTGTTTATAGATAAAATGTAATGGATAGATTAGTTGGTGATTACTCAAGTTCATATACACTCACACACAAGATTTATATGTGTTTTCATAAAAGAGTTTTTGTTTTAGAAAATACTGGTTTGGTTTTTAGCTTCAAAATATACTTGTGTTTTTATCCGGATCCAAGACAAAACGATCATATAAATAATTCATAATACAAAATAAATACAGGAAGTAAATCAAAAAAATACGATCGAAAAATCTGAATACGCAACTAAGTACGTATTCTGGGAGCGGGGTGTTCAATCCATCCACCTTACAAAAAATTGCGTCCTCGCAATTTCGATAAGGGGTAAATTGAACACAAAGGGGACATGGACGGGAATTATACCATTTAAGATATGAAGCACTATAGGTAGGGCTCTCAATTGACTGAACAATAATCAAAACATAGACATCCTCTGCACTTCCGGCTGTATAAATCTTCGAACGATGCCGAATAATACTGACTGATAACATAGCTTTGCAATAGAATTCCCGCTGTACTGCATACTTAATGTCGCTCCAAGAATGAGCCAGAATACTGAAGATAAAGAAAATCCTGATAATACTGAGCATAAATAAAGAAGACCGATAGTTAAGAATTCCGAAGACCAGGCATCGATCACTCCGAAGAATATAGCCAATAATAGAGAATAACTGTAGAAAAACCTGAATACCGACTTCTGAAAGATAACCCGATCGTGGATCAATCCCGAACTTCAAAGAGTTAGCCGAAGAGATCATGTCATAGCTTCATTTAGAACCAGCCGCTACCTCTCTAGTCTATTCATATCTTAAGTTGGTATAAAGGCTTCGAAAAACCAAAATAGGGTAAAGATTGAAGGGATTAGGAATCAAAGGAAAGATGATCAAGAATAGATAACTCTGTACTTGTAGTTTGAGTGCATAATCAGGACTCATGCATTCCAGTTGCAAATTTCTTTATCATTAATTTGCCATCTGGACGTACTGAGGATGCGAGAGCCTAGGCTCTGATACCATCCTGTAACGCCCCGATCCCGGCGGGTACGGAGACGTTACTGCAACGTATATACGCAGGTCAGAAATACCCTCACGTATATACGCTAAGCATCAGTACAGGCAAGAATCAGAGTACGAAACAAATGGTGCATTATATATTCCAACACATGAGTACAATTACAAAGTTATCACCAGAGGTGACAAATATTACAATAATATTACATCACTGATAGGCGCAAATGCGAGAATACAAAGGGATGTACAAGAGTGAACAGTAAAAAGGCACTCACGAGTTTACAAAAGGAAAACTCGAGAGGCACACAGGGGGCCTAGAAAGATGGAGCTTCAGATGGTCTGCTGGAGATCCATGCTTCTGCTGTGCCACTCCGATCAGCAACTAGGAGAATCCACATGCTCCAAGCTCCAAAACCTGGACATGAGGATCTAGAGGAGTCAGAACTCCCCAGGCGAGTGGTGATGCGAAAGCCAAGTGGCGAGCATAGATAAGCACATGGTATATACAACAAGAGCAGGAGACTGGTGGAATAGAATATAAGTGGAAAGGCAGGACATGAACAGGTATAATATAATAATCATAAAACCAAAATCTGAAGTAAAAACCTAATAAAAGCAATTGTGGCGAGACAAGTGGTATAACCAAGTTGTAAAGCAACATAACAAGTTATTATCTTGGCATTTTATTATTATTACTCGTCCGACTCATATATCTAGGTATGTGTCCTGGTGTACATCTCAACACACATGCATCCATATATAAGCAAGTCGAGGTTGATTACTGGAAGCTGATGAAGAACTGATAGCTCATACTTATAGTAGTTCCCGACCGCCCGGGACACAGCCATTGGGGGCCTTAAATCCCCCTAACACGCATCTTCTGGGGGCCTGAAATCCCCCTAACACGAATCGTCAGTTTTGGTATTCCACTACTATAAGCAAGGCATCATACCGGCATCCATCACTTCCTCCCATTCCCGTGAAGATTGTCCTTTTTATGGCTTATTAAACATAATTATCAGATTTGAGAATGAGTAGGATCATAACCGGTCATAACAGGAGTACATAACAGGCATAACAGGAGTCATAACAGGCATAACAGGAGTCATAACAGGCATAACGGGAGTTCATAACAAGAGATCAGGTACTACATTCCCGTAATGTGATAATCATGAGTAGAGAGTTATTCATAACGGGTATCAAGTTTTATCATGCCAATGACAAGTGTTCATGTAGATGACAGGTGATAAGTCAAGTCATAACCGGGGACAGGTGGTATAACATGAGTCAGTGTCAAGTAGTAGCATGTCAGGTGTCAGGTGATAACATATCAAGTGTTAAATGATCTAGACAGGTATATGTAAAGTGTTTACATAACAAGCTTGTATATGGTAAGTGTTAGAGTAATGGTTGAGCACAATCAAGCGGAGCTGAGCAAGCTGGAGGCACAGACAGCAAACAGTATTTAACACTGGAGCGTCTGGCAAGGTTACCGGGACAACTCGGCTTAAAGTGCGAGTAGAAAATCCGGCAGCATCTCGCCTAGACGAATCTAGTGGTAAAGCGCTGAACGCTGATCATGATAACCAGGCGGAGCTGAACAAGCTGGAGGTCTCAACTCACTTCCCTTTCGAGAGAGTGAGAGACCGGAGGCTGAAGGGTGAGAGACCTGACGGTCCCAATCACTTCCCTTTCGAGATAGTGAGAGACCGGAGGCTGAAGGCTGAGGGATCAAGAACGCTCGGGGTTTAAGCGCACTCTCGGTGGCTACCAGCCATCCCAGGAGTGGGCAAAAACCCAGAGTTCAACGACCACGAAGGGTCGGCCACGCATAGTATAAAGCAGTAAAATACATATAAACATGGAATAAAATACATGTCGACCCGATGAAGCGGGGAAACCAAATGGAGGCGAGGACACTAGCCTAAATCACCGGAAATGCCGAAAGGTCCGAAATCCATGGAACTCGCGCCCGCGCCATAAATATAATAATATGTAAATATTTAGAGGGAGAAAGTGAAGAGGAGGGAGAAAGAGTTAGAGAGAGAAACCTAGAGAGAGAAGTATATGGAAAGAGAGAGTGCACAGGGAGACGCGAGTTATGCGAGTGAGACGCGGGGGTCGCAGACGCGGGAGTCGCGTCGCGGGAATAGCAGACGCGGGAATCACAGACGCGGGAATCACATCGCGAAGGTGCCACAAACGCGGGGTTCGAGACCCGCGTTCAAGTCAGGGCACGAGGAGAACACAGACGCGGGCATTAGCTCTGCGTCGTGTAGATACGAAAGGGATACAGACGCGGGCATGGATTTCGTGTTGCGTCGATACAAGAACGCGAAGGCCGCGTTAAGGAGTTGCCTGGACGCGGGGGTGAGATCCGCGTCAACAGAGAGAAAGAGAGACAGGGAAAGATGATTTCGTTGGTGGTGGTGTTATTTGGTGAAGGAGATAGATTTTAATGGAGTAATGAAAAGGAGGTGATGATGAAGGCGATGTTGGAGGTTTAAGTAGTGGAGATGGAGGTGGTATTGTGATGGGGAAAGTGATGGTGGAAGTGAAGATGGTGGTGGAAAATAGTAGAAGTGATGGTGATGAAAACGGTTAAGAAAAGATGGTGGTGGTAACGTTAGTGTTGTCGTTTGCAATTGTCACCGGAATGATTACCGGAATAATCGTGAACGATTACCGGAATAATCATCGGAGATGTTGCCGATGAAGAAGAGCTCGGCCCCAATCCAAGGAGCGTGGCCGGCCTCGAGAAGATGATGGGGTGGTGGTTTTGTGGAGAGGTTTGTTGTGGTGGTAGTTTTGGAGAAGGTAAAGGAGAAGGTGGAGGCTTTGGTGGAGTTTTGAGGTTTGTGTTGGTTTACATGGAGATGGAGGGGGAAGAAGATGAAGGTAGGGAGTTTGGAAAAGTTGTGATTGTGGTGGTTGTGATGGAGATGAAGGAGGAGTTGGTGGTGGTTAAGGTTTTGGTGAAGAGAAAAATGAAGTGGAAAGAAGAAGGAAAGTTTATATAGGAATTGGAATTGTGAAGGTGATGTAAAAATATTTAGGGAGGGGTTTTTTGTAAAATGGAGAGGTGAGGTGGCTCTCTTGGCCGGCCATGGTGATGGGAGAGGTGTTTGAGTGTTTTGGGATATTTTTGGAGAAGATATTTTTGGTGGAGGAGATATTTTGGTGGAAAGTTGTAGAAAGTAATGGAAGAATGGAGAATTTGGTGGAAGGAAAAGTAAGGAAAGAAAAAGGAAAAAAGGAAAAGAAATTAAAAAAGGAAGATATTCTCTAGAAGAAAAAGTAAAAATAATTAGAGTAGTGGATTCCCGGGATTTAGTTGCGGATGCGGAAAACTTTCGGAAAAATACCGAAATCGTTCGAAAATCAAGTACCTCGGAACGACCCGCAAAAATTCTCAAAAATCAAGAATATTATTCTAAGAATCATGGTGAAATTCATTTTAAGAAATTTTTTATATTTTTTAAATTAAAAATCCTGGAATCGGCCGCCAATATCGGTCGACACCAAATCTCGCAGAAATCTGATAAATTCTGAAAATTTCCAAAAAATGAATTAAGATAGTAAATATTATTCTAAGAAAATTTGTGAAAGCAGTTTCTCAAAATTTGACTCCATTTGCAAATTAAAAATTCAGGAATCGGTCAGCGTCACTGGTCGACACCGGTTTTGAAGATTTTCAATTAATTCAGGAAATTCCAGAAAATCATAGAAAATTTAAAATATTGGAAAATGATGTTTAAAATTGAAATCGGTCAAATCTAAATACTAGAAAGACCAAATCGAATAATACCCTAGGATCGGGTCCTCGGTTCAGACTAGGGCTGACTCCGAGTCCGTGAATCCGGATCCAAGACAAAACGATCATATAAATAATTCATAATACAAAATAAATACAGGAAGTAAATCGAAAAATACGATCGAAAAATCTGAATACGCAACTAAGTACGTATTCTGGGAGCGGGGTGTTACAATCCATCCACCTTACAAAAAATTGCGTCCTCGCAATTTCGATAAGGGGTAAATTGAAAACAAAGGGGACATGGACGGGAATTATACCAATTAAGATATGAAGCACTATAGGTAGGGCTCTCAAGTTGACTGAACAATAATCAGAACATAGACATCCTCTGCACTTCCGGCTGTATAAATCTTCGAACGATGCCGAATAATACTGACTGATAACATAGCTTTGCAATAGAATTCCCGCTGTACTGCATACTTAATGTCGCTCCAAGAATGAGCCAGAATACTGAAGATAAAGAAAATCCTAATAATACTGAGCATAAATAAAGAAGACCGATAGTTAAGAATTCCGAAGACCAGGCATCGATCACTCCGAAGAATATAGCCAATAATAGAGAATAACTGTAGAAAAACCTGAATACCGACTTCTGAAAGATAACCCGATCGTGGATCAATCCCGAACTTCAAAGAGTTAGCCGAAGAGATCATGTCATAGCTTCATTCAGAACCAGCCGCTACCTCTCTAGTCTATTCATATCTTAAGTTGGTATAAAGGCTTCGAAAAACCAAAATAGGGTGAAGATGGAAGGGATTAGGAATCAAAGGAAAGATGATCAAGAATAGATAACTCTGTACTTGTAGTTGGAGTGTATAATCAGGACTCATGCATTCCAGTTGCAAATTTCTTTACCATTAATTTGCCATCTGGACGTACTGAGGATGCGAGAGCCTAGGCTCTGATACCATCCTGTAACGCCCCGATCCCGGCGGGTACGGAGACGTTACTGCAACGTATATACGCAGGTCAGAAATACCCTCACGTATATACGCTAAGCATCAGTACAGGCAAGAATCAGAGTACGGAAGCAAATGGTGCATTATACATTCCAACACATGAGTACAATTACAAAGTTATCACCAGAGGTGACAAATATTACAATAATATTACATCACTGATAGGCGCAAATGCGAGAATACAAAGGGATGTACAAGAGTGAACAGTAAAAAGGCACTCATGAGTTTACAAAAGGAAAACTCGAGAGGCACACAGGGGGCCTAGAAAGATGGAGCTTCAGATGGTCTGCTGGAGATCCATGCTTCTGCTGCGCCACTCCGATCAGCAACTAGGAGAATCCACATGCTCCAAGCTCCAAGACTTGGACATAAGGATCCAGAGGAGTCAGAACTCCCCAGGCGAGTGGTGATGCGAAAGCCAAGTGGCGAGCATAGATAAGCACATGGTATAATACAACAAGAGCAGGAGACTGGTGGAATAGAATATAAGTGGAAAGTCAGGACATGAACAGGTATAATATAATAATCATAAAACCGAAAATCTGAAGTAAAAACCTGATAAAAGCAATTGTGGCGAGACAAGTGGTATAACCAAGTTGTAAAGCAACATAACAAGTTATTATCTTGGCATTTTATTATTATTACTCGTCCGACTCATATATCTAGGTATGTGTCCTGGTGTACATCTCAACACACATACATCCATATATAAGCAAGTCGAGGTTGATTACTGGAAGCTGATGAAGAACTGATAGCTCATACTTATAGTAGTTCCCGACCGCCCGGGACACAGCCATTGGGGGCCTTAAATCCCCCTAACACGCATCTTCTGGGGGCCTGAAATCCCCCTAACACGAATATTCAGTTTTGGTATTCCACTACTATAAGCAAGGCATCATACCGGCATCCATCACTTCCTCCCATTCCCCGTGAAGATTGTCCTTTTTATGGCTTATTAAACATAATTATCAGATTTCGGGAATGAGTAGGATCATAACCGGTCATAACAGGAGTACATAACAGGCATAACAGGAGTCATAACAGGCATAACAGGAGTCATAACAGGCATAACGGGAGTTCATAACAAGAGATCAGGTACTACATTCCCGTAATGTGATAATCATGAGTAGAGAGTTATTCATAACGGGTATCAAGTTTTATCATGCCAATGACAAGTGTTCATGTAGATGACAGGTGATAAGTCAAGTCATAACCAGGGACAGGTGGTATAACATGAGTCAGTGTCAAGTAGTAGCATGTCAGGTGTCAGGTGATAACATATCAAGTGATAAATGATATAGACAGGTATATGTCAAGTGTTTACATAACAAGCTTGTATATGGTAAGTGTTAGAGTAATGGTTGAGCACAATCAAGCGGAGCTGAGCAAGCTGGAGGCACAGACAGCAAACAGTATTTAACACTGGAGCGTCTGGCAAGGTTACCGGGACAACTCAGCTTAAGGTGCGAGTAGAAAATTCGGCAGCATCTCGCCTAGACGAATCTAGTGGTAAAGCGTTGAACGCTGATCATGATAACCAGGCGGAGCTGAACAAGCTGGAGGTCTCAACTCACTTCCCTTTCGAGAGAGTGAGAGACCGGAGGCTGAAGGGCTGAGAGACCTGACGGTCCCAATCACTTCCCTTTCGAGATAGTGAGAGACCGGAGGCTGAAGGCTGAGGGATCAAGAATGCTCGAGGTTTAAGCGCACTCTCGGTGGCTACCAGCCATCCCAGGAGTGGGCAAAAACCCAGAGTTCAACGACCACGAAGGGTCGGCCACGCATAGTATAAAGCAGTAAAATACATATAAACATGGAATAAAATACATGTCGACCCGACGAAGCGGGGAAACCCAAATGGAGGCGAGGACACTAGCCTAAATCACCGGAAATGCCGAAAGGTCCGAAATCCATGGAACTCGCGCCCGCGCCATAAATATAATAATATGTAAATATTTAGAGGGAGAAAGTGAAGAGGAGGGAGAAAGAGTTAGAGAGAGAAACCTAGAGAGAGAAGTATATGGAAAGAGAGAGTGCACAGGGAGACGCGAGTTATGCGAGTGAGACGCGGGGGTCGCAGACGCGGGGGTCGCGTCGCGGGAATAGCAGACGCGGGAATCACAGACGCGGGAATCACGTCGCGAAGGTGCCACAAACGCGGGGTTAGAGATCCGCGTTCAAGTCAGGGCACGAGGAGAACACAGACGTGGGCATTAGCTCCGCGTCGTGTAGATACGAAAGGGATACAGACGCGGGCATGGATTTCGCGTTGCGTCGATACAAGAACACGAAGGCCGCGTTAAGGAGTTACCTGGACGCGGGGGTGAGTTCCGCGTCAACAGAGAGAAAGAGAGAGACAGGGAAATATGATTTCGTTGGTGGTGGTGTTATTTGGTGAAGGAGATGGATTTTAATGGAGTAATGAAAAGGAGGTGATGATGAAGGCGATGTTGGAGGTTTAAGTAATGGAGATGGAGGTGGTATTGTGATGGGGAAAGTGATGGTGGAAGTGAAGATGGTGGTGGAAAATAGTAGAAGTGATAGTGATGAAAACGGTTAAGAAAAGATAGTGGTGGTGACGTTAGTGTTGTCGTTTGCAATTGTCACCAGAATGATTACCGGAATAATCGTGAACGATTACCGAAATAATCATCGGAGATGTTGCCGACGAAGAAGAGCTCAGCCCCAATCCAAGGAGGGTGGCCAGCCCTAGAGAAGATGATGGGGTGGTGTTTTTGTGGAGAGGTTTGTTGTGGTGGTAGTTTTGGAGAAGGTAAAGGAGAAGGTGGAGGCTTTGTTGGAGTTTTGAGGTTTGTGTTGGTTTACATGGAGATGGAGGAGGAAGAAGATGAAGGTAGGAAGTTTGGAGAAGTTGTGATTGTGGTGGTTGTGATGGAGATGAAGGAGGAGTTGGTGGTGGTTAAGGTTTTGGTGAAGAGAAAAATGAAGTGGAAAGAAGAAGGAAAGTTTATATAGGAATTGGAATTGTGAAGGTGATGTAAAAATGTTTAGGGAGGGGTTTTTTGTAAAATGGAGAGGTGAGGTGGCTCTCTTGGATGGCCATGGTTATAGGAGAGGTGTTTGAGTGTTTTGGGATATTTTTGGAGAAGATATTTTTGGTGGAGGAGATATTTTGGTGGAAAGTTGTAGAAAGTAATGGAAGAATGGAGAATTTGGTGGAAGGAAAAGGAAGGAAAGAAAAAGGAAAAAAGGAAAAGAAATTAAAAAAGGAAGATATTCTCTTAGAAGAAAAAGTGAAAATAATTAGAGTAGCGGATTCCCGGGATTTAGTTGCGAATGCGGAAAACTTTCGGAAAATACCGAAATCGTCCAAAAATCAAGTATCTCGGAATGACCCGCACAAATTCTCAAAAATTAAGAATATTATTCTAAGAATCATGGTGAAATTTCTTTCAAGAAATTTTTTATAGTTTTTAAATTAAAAATCTTAGAATCGGCCGCCAATATCGATCGACACCAAATCTCGCAGAAATCTGATAAATTCTGAAAATTCCTAAAAAATGAATTAAGATAGTAAATATTATTCTAAGCAAATTTGTGAAAGCAGTTTCTCAAAATTTGACTCCGTTTGCAAATTAAAAATCTAGGAATTGGCCAGCGGCACTGGTCGACACCGGTTTTGAAGATTTTCAATTTAATTCAGAAAAATTTCAGAAAATCATAGAAAATCTAAAATATTGGAAAATGATGTTTAAAACTGAAATCGGTCAAATCTAAATACCAGAAAGACTAAATCGAATAATGCCCTAGGATCGGGTCCTCGGTTCAGACTAGGGCTGACTCTGAGTCCGTGAATCCGGATCCAAGACAAAACGATCATATAAATAATTCATAATACAAAATAAATACAGGAAGTAAATCAAAAAATACGATCAAAAAATCTGAATACGCAACTAAGTACGTATTCTGGGAGAGGGGTGTTACAATTTTATTGAAGGCAAAAGGCTAAGTTTTAAATCCTTAAAAACCTGTGTTCTGGCCTTCTGTCAGTCGACCGAACGGCCGACCGAGCCAGAAGTCGGTCGACCGGTCCGGTCGATCGATGTGCACAGATGTTCACAATCTTGTTTGGTTGGAGGGCCAGTCGACCGACCCGGTCGACTGCTAGAGAGCTCTGCTCTCTAGATCTGGCCCCGGTCGACCGAGCGGTCGATTGGCAGAGAGCTTCTGCTCTCTGTATCTAGGCCTTTGTCAACCGGCCGGTCGACCGATGGCACAACGGTCAGAAATCTGACCGTTGGCCGGTCGACCGGGCGGTTGACTGACAGCAGGATCTCCTGTTGAGTTAGCCTCCAACAACCATATTTTGGGAGCCTATAAATTGTTCCCTTGGACTATTTTTTAATAAGATTTTAATTGGTTTTTCAAGATAGTTTTTCCTACATCTCTAAGTGTTTATCTCCACTTGTTTTAGAGCCAAATACTTCCATATCAAAAGGAGAGTTTTTCAAGAGTGTTTTGAAAAAGAGATTTCTTGAGTTTTTCATCACCAAATCAATCCTAGTTTTGTCATACACACTTAAGCTATCCATTACTATATCAATCCTATAGGGATCTTTGTTGTGAGAGTGTTTTTAGGTGATCAAAGTGTTTAGATTACCAAGTGTTCATCATTGCATTTGAGGAGGCAAACTTGCGGGTTCGTATTGTTTCGAGTTCTTGTGGGAGCTCGGTGTAGAGGTGCGGCCTCGACAAGCTATTGTGCTTGCGTGTGTAGTTCTTGCAGGAACAAGAGAGGGACTAGTGAGTCCAAGGAGCTCTAGTGTGAACTCGTTGTAGGTATTGCGGTACGAGCGATCCGGTGGTATCGATTCTAGTGGAAATCCTTCATAATGTTGAAGGCGGGGACGTAGAGCAAGGGTGCTCGAACCTCGAAACAAATCTCCCGTGTTTGCGATTGCTCTCTATCTCTCACTTGTATTTATATCATGCATACTTATATTGCCTTCATCTTTATATGCTTGATATATCTTGTACTTAAATTGATATACGCTTCGGATTGTTTGCTCACACCTGTATTCAACCAAGAGATCCGTAGCGGCACCTCAACTCTTATCTAGAGGAATCTTTAGAAGATAGTCCAGAGCACTTCACCAGGAATTCAGCTACACTCTTGTGTTATATTTGGTGTGTTTTGCATAATAGTTTTCAGTTTGCTTAAATAGTTTTAATTCCGCATTAATTCATTATTAGATTAGCTAGTCACCTATTCACCCCCTTCTAGGTGATTTCAAGATCAATACAAGGTGCTTTCGTTCTTTTTATATCTCTTTTGTTATTTACTTTATTTTTGCTTTTTTTTGTTTTTTTATTTCTTACTTTCTTTTGCTTGTCATGTTTACCATGAGTAACTAAATTTTTCTTATGGCTTGCTAAGACATTACCATCACATCTAATGTCTATAGATAACCAGATTAGATCATATGCATGCATATTCTACTTTTTATTCTTGAAGACTCATTAGGATATGCATCTAGGTCAAATATTTGCTAATACTTCTTAACTGTTATTCTTAATCTATGCTTGATGAAAATCTTAATATTTTAATGTTAAACTTTGATTAGTGTTATTTGAAATAGGGTTAAGATTTGCTAAATACTTTCTAATGATTTTTTCTTACTTTATACTTGATTGACAACCTTGATATTGTAACGTTAAAACTTGGATGGTGTTATTTCTAATCATAACCTAGTTTCTGTCCTCTGTATCTTGCTTGATTTTGTGGTAGAATATCATGTTTAGAATTTGAAGTGAAGTAATTATCTATCTAGCATTAGCATGTATGGTGGTTGATTATTAGTAAGTTGTGAACCTTTCTTTTAGTTTGATTCTTTATCCATATACAATTCATCTTTTCTTTTCTAAGTTCTTAAACAGAGAACATAATAAGAAAACAATATTATCAAAAAGCTTCCATCGCATCTCTCCCTGAGGTTCGACCCGTTTAGCTCTTGTTACAGCGGTTAAATTGCAAAGATTCAAAGTTAAAACTAATCACATACACTTTTCAATTCTTTGTGCTCTGTTTTGGGCAATCAAATTTTGGCGCCATTGCCAGGGAGGGAACGGTATATATTATTTTCTAACTTAGGCTAAATTTTCTTTTTGTTTATTTGTTTCTCTTTGTTTTTATATTTCTTATGTGATGTGGCTTATTACAATAATTTTTTTCAATTTTAATGGTATCCATATTACACCCTGACCTCTTTTGAATCTGATGTTATCAACCCGACATATTATAATTTTAACCAACCAAGCATGCCTAGTTGGTCTAATCCAAATCAATATATCCCCCAGCCTCAATTTTATGAAACAAATTAGAATAATCAACTCTACTCCTCACCGAGTCAATGGGGATACAACACTCCTGAGCCATATTGTTAACCACCTTTCCAACCATCATCTTCATTTACTTCTTTTCCTACTCACCAATAGAAGAACCTACCTACTTGGAAAAGAGTATATAATCCATGATTCAGTCCCAAATGATCCATTCGATAGGTTAGAAGAAAAAATAGATCGTATGCAAGGTTTAATGAATGAGCAAATTTCTAGACTTTCAAACATCCTTGAACTAACTAACCAAATTGATAGGAACCAAGAATTATGGTGTCTTGAAGACCTTGATCAAGATTCAATTTCATCTCACCAATGTGAACTTGATCAATCCCAACCCTTGGACGGATTGGAAAGTTTTAACTTCAATGAGATCGAACTTAATTGTGAATGCGAATTCGATCCTCATCTTTGTGATTTAATTTCAAACTTTGAATTTATGTTAACTCCGGTGTCTTTACCCAAGTTAGATCAAATTCCTGAGCCAACATTAATTCCAGTACCTGTATATTATGAAATTGGATCACCTATTTTGGATAGTCACATTCATTTAATGGATCATAAATATGAATTTAAATTGCTTGATTTGGAGCTCACTCTTGAACCAAACTCGACTCTCGAGCCTAAATTTAATTTTCCCGAGCCGGTATTGGTTCTCAGTCCTATTATTCTTAAGCCCAAAACAATCACTTCATCAAGTTAAATTCTATTGTTTGACCAAGGTGTAAACAATGATGACCCTGAGATGGTATTCCAAGATTGGTCATACAACCAAGATAGTTTCAATGTTAGGGTTGTGCATGATCCTATACATTTGGGGGATAATAACAATGTACATCAGAAAGAGGTCATTAAAGGTGGGTTTCTTGATGATCCACAAGATTTAAATTGGGTAGCAATACTTGGCCAAATCCGGCCACCACCGAAACCAGCACCTTGAGGTCACATTTTGTCTTCCCTTTCTTCTTTTTCATGCATGCATGTATTCATACATACATTGAGGACAATGCATGAGATAGGTGTGAGGGAGGGTTTACTAACTTACTAACATAGGTAGATATTAACAATTTCTTTTTAAAATTTTTTTTGAAAAAGAGAACAATATTTTGATTTATTTTTAAAAGATTTTAAGTTAATTTTAAGAAATAGGAAAATCATAATTAGGATTTCTTAACACTGGTCAAAATAAAGATTATTTGTTTGATTTTAGGTTTAGGAGGAAAAATTGAAAAAGAAATTTAGTCTTAATAATTTTATCTTGATGAAATATGCATGCTTTATTCACTTACACACTTGGGATTCAAAATAAAGACTCTTGTGTTTAGAAAAAATATATAAAATAAACAAATCTAATTATTGATTAGCTAGTTACTTTGGCCTAAGAAAGCCTTGATATTTACGCGAAAGGTAATTAGGTAAGTTTGAAAAAAATATAAATATATTATATGTATTAACACATATAATAATCAATAATTAAGGTAGTAGGGCCTCAAGAAACCTTATTACTTATACAGAAGAAAATTAGATGAGTTATATATATTTAAAAAAGAAAAAAAAGAAAAAAAGAAGTGCTTAAAGGGCAACGAAGTGGCAATACTTTGAATTTCCGCAAAAAAAATTATATATTAATATATAAGGCATAAGAGTTGAAGTTGAAGAATTCTAAACTAAAAATTCACGGTCACAAAGGTACATATGACTTAGGGTAAAATAATAGATTAAGTAAGAAATTCAGTTTTAATCCTAACCTAAATTGATAATGAATATTCGCATCAAAACTAAGTATAGGAATTATTAATTAAGTGATCCTAAGACTTATAGATTACTTGATTTTTGCAAAAAATATTTCAAATATTTTCCTTTTTTTTCAAAATGATTTTTGAAAATATTATCATTTCTGATTTTATTTTCTTTTATGAATTTTGTGGGTGTAATTCACTGAAAACCCTCACGAGACAACACTCGTCCTCTAGGGGTAACTTAGAGATTTAATGGCTTGTTGCATATGCTAAGTACAATCATGATTCCTATGAAAGTGAATTAGATTAGATTAAATTAGTTTCTAACATTTAGTTTTGCTCGAGGACGATCAAAAGATAAGTGTGGGGGTGTGATTGTGCTCTAAAATTGCATTTTTATCATAACTTTTACACATATATCCTTGATCATTCCTTTATTAATTAATGTCATTAACTCTCTTTTTGATTATGGTGTGCAGTTACTTAAATTAGAGGGTAAAGATATAAGAAGCTTCATTTTATCCCTAATCCTATCTAAAGTTGGATTTTAAATTAAATTGAATTCAAAGGAGGAAAGGATTAATCTTCATCTCCTAAATTCAAGTTCAAATTCAGAAGATAAAGTCCTAGAAGTTGAAGGGATAAATCTAATCCTAATAGGTATAAGGATAATAATTCAAATTAAATGGATTTCAAAATCAATTCAGACTCGGATTCAGACTGTACACGTTTTAGTATTTAGATCATAACTTTTTATACAGATATTCATATCTGATGATTCAAGATGCTACAGAAAGCAGACTTGAAGTAATACAATTCTTATATTTATCACTTTGTTTAATTTAGCCGTCTGATAAGTCATATTCAGCGATCAACACGCTAACTTGCTGCAGATTAGAATTGAATTTCCTATTGAATCAGGAAACCTTCTAATTTGTATCGTAATGTGATTAGCTTTGAGGTCTATTTAAAGGGCTGAAGTCTCTGATAATCTCATATAACTCCACATCAGAGATCATAACTTAGGAGATTTTTAGTTTCTCTTTCAAATTTCTCTTATAATTTTTAGATTCTACTTCTAATTCTAATTCAAGATTTGTGAGAAGAAGAAGCCATTATAATTCGAGGTGACAGATCAATACAAGGTGCTTTTATTCTTTTCATATCTCTTTTATTATTTACTTTATTTTTGCTTTTTCTTCTTTTTTTATTTCTTGCTTTCTTTTGCTTGTCATGTTTAACATGAGTAGCTAGATTTTTCTCATTGCTTTCTAAGACATCACCACCATCACATCTAATGTCTAGTAGATAACCGGATCAGATTATATGCATGCCTACTCTAATTTTTATTCTTAAAGACTCATTAAAATAAGCAACTAGGTCAAATATTTGCTAATACTTCTTAACTATTTTTCTTAATCTATACTTGATGAAAATCTTGATATTTTAATGTTAAACTTTGATTAGTGTTATTTCAAATAGGGTTAAGATTTGCTAAATACTTTTTAATAATTTTTTCTTACTTTATACTTGATTGACAACCTTGATATTGTAACGTTAAAACTTGGATGGTGTTATTTTAATCATAACCTAGTTTCTATCCTAGTATCTTGCTTGGTTTTGTTGTAGAATATCATGTTTAGGATTTGAAGTAAAGTAATTATCTATCTAGCATTAGCATGTATGGTGGTTGATTATTAGTAAGCTGTGAATCTTTCTTTTAGTTTGATTCTTTATCCATATACATTTCATCTTTTCTTTTCTAATTTCTTTAAACAGAGAACATAGTAAGAAAATAATATTACCAAAAAGCTTCCATCACATCTCTTCCTGAGGTTCGACCCATTTAGCTCTTGCTACAGTGTTTAAATTGCAAAGATTCAGAGTTAAAACCAATCACATACACTTTTCATATTCTCTATACTCTGTTTTGAATAATCAACTTGACCCCCTTTCTTTTCTTGTGGCGAACGTAGAGCAGAGAGCATAAAAGTGCTCGATGATGATTCTGATCTCTAGGGCCAACTGTCTGCGCTTTTATGGGGTGCCTGTGCTTTGGCTGCCCCCCGCTCCTAAATTCATCTTCGAGTGACAGTCTTAGCATCGGTATCCTCTTTATCTTGAAGGCTTTAGTTTGCAGTTCGAGACAAATCTCCCTTGCTAGTAGCTTACTGGGGGTTCTCGATGCCCTTATCTTTCTGGCCTAGTGGATTGTTTGTTTAGGAGCTATCTCTTGGACGCTGTTAGGGGCGTAGTTGAGGGTGTATCTAATTTTTCTCTCAGGAAGGACAACATGCAACAGATTTGTACTATTCGTGTTAGTTGTAATCATGCTTATAAGTGGATGAATGAAATCGAAAAAATCCTACAATAAAACGGGGAATTTTTGATGAAAGCATTGTTTATATCTTGCCTTATTTGTGATTGTGATTTGACTTGTTGTTATGTCTGCTTGGGAACTGAATTGGCTCCGACGTGTTTGGAATAGTTTGGACTATAGTTCTCGAATGGGGTTCACTTTGAAGTTGTGAATCTCCCCAGCAGATGTTACCTGGGTGGTGAGTTTCCCAACTTCAAAGTTGTGTTACTAAGCTAGTCGTAGGGGTATGACCAAAGGTAGACTGTTGACTTGCTTATGCGGTCATCGGGGCGGGTCTCATTGTTGCTGCCTCCGGGCATCAGGCACGGACGAGCTTCACTCTTTCATGAGGCTCCCTTAGGGGTCGACATCAGGGTGAAGACCCGTATAGATTGTGAGCCTGGTAGGGCAGCCATCGGAGTATATCCCATTATAGGCTGGCTCCGAGCACCATCGTGGGCGAGCCTCCATCTTTCAGGAGGTTTCCCGAGAGGCGCCGTCAGGATGAAAACCCATATAGGTTGTAGGCCTGCTCGGGCGACCATCAGGGTATATTCCATTATAGGATGGCTCTGTGTGTGCAAAGAGAGCGAGCTCTATCTTTTAGGAGGCTCCCCGCGGGGCGCCGTCAGGATAAAGACCCATATACGCTATAGGCCTGCTCGAGCGGCCATCAGGGTATATCTCATTATAAGCTGGCTTCGAGCATCTGACGAGGGCGAGCCTCCATCTCTCAGGAGGCTACCTATAGGTATCATTAAGGTGAAGACCTGTATAGGCTGTAGCTCTGCTTGGGCGGCCTTCAGGGTATATCACATTATAGGCTGTATCTGAGGATCTGACATGGAGAGCTTCCATCTTTCAGGAGGCTCCCCGAGGAGCACTGTCAGGGTGAAAACCCATATAGGTTGTGGGCCTGCTTGGGCGGCCAATAGGGTATATCCCATTATAGGCTGGTTCCGAGCATCCAATGAGGGTGAGCCTCTATCTTTCAGGAGGCTCCTCGAGAGACGCCATCAGGGTGAAGACTCATATAGGCTGTGGGCTCGCTCGGGTAGCCATCAAGGTATATCCAATATAGAATGGCTCCGACCATCCGACAAGGGCGAGCACCCATCTCTCAGGAGGCTCCCCGAGAGACGCCATCAGGGTGAAGACTCATATAGGCTGTGGACCTACTCGGGCGGCCGTTAGGGTATATTATATTATAGGCTGGCTCCGAGCATCAGACATAGGCGAGCCTCCTTCTTTAAGGAGGCTCCTTCGAGGGGTGACTGTTGGCCCAGAGGCCTTCCACTCTAGATTTGATGATGATTAACTCATGCAGTTATGTTTACTAATAATTTTGTGATGTTTAGTTTCAGATAATTAACAAAGATATTAGTAGGTGATTAGCTTCAACAAAGGTGTTTTGGAGCTTTTCACATGGTGATTCAAGAGCCCGAGCGTCAAAGTTCATATCTAGCACTCGTTGGAGTCAAGCTCGGTGGATCACGGTTTGGATCGAGTCGACTTGAAGACGGCGCTCTACAAGAAGAACTCGGTACATAGTTTAGTTTATAGTTTAAATCCATTTGTTAAAGATTAGATAGTGTGATATGCTCAAGCTCATAACACACACTTGTTTTAAGTTTCATGTTTTGGTTTTCGGTTTTGGTTTAACCGATCTTGGTTTTCATGAATAGATAGAATCAACAAGTTTACATGATTTAATGTATATTAGATTTGTTCTATATACATGTATGCTTCAACTATTTAAACATTAGTTTGATAGTCTATTTCATGAGTTTGGAGTTTTTGGTATTTTAACAAAAACTTTTTTTGGATTTATGTGTCAAAAACATTGATATATATCTTTATATGTACATTTGATTATATCCATATACTACATGCCTAAATGTTGTTTCATATCATGTTTTTGTATTTGGATGAGTTTTGGACAAAACGAATTTTCAATTCAAAAATTCAAGTTTTGGAAAATACAGATTTTGGTTTTTGGCAAAATTTCTAAGTCACAAAAATGGTTCAAATTGTTTGAAATATGTTTTGAATTTTTTCACACATGTTTGTTTATCAAAGAATTATACTAAAACTATTTTTGTGAACTTTTAGAGAATTTATGGGATTTATTTGATGATTAAAAACCAAGTTTTACAAGTCCCTAAATCTGTTTCTGCCAAGCCCTGGCGGTCGACCAGACCGGTCGACCAGACGTGCACAAGAACGTGCACAGGCCATGTTAGTTCGTTGGTCGACCGACTGAAGGCAACCCACTCTCGGGTTGCCCCAGTCGACCGGGGCGGTCGACCGGCCAGAGAGCCGTTGCTCTCTGGTTCAGGGCCCGGTCGACCGGGCGGTCGACCGGAAGGCTCAACAGTCAAAATTTTGACCATTGGCCGGTCGACTGGAAGGTCAAATCTGACCTTTCTGCCAGCCAACGGGAAGAATTTTCTATGGGCTATAAATACCGCATTTGAGAGAGGTTTTCTTCAAGAATTTTTTAGCCAAAAAAATTTCCTACTCTCTAGTATTTTTTTTAAAAGCTTGTTTTCAAAAGAGTTTATTGGTTTTAAAGATCATTCTTTATTTGTTTTCAAGAGTTGGAAAAATCAAAGAAAAATATAGATTTGGGATATTTGCTTTGTTCTTCATTTCTATCAAATACTAAGTTGTTTTCCCAAGTATTTTTCCTTGTGATTAGATTTCCAACATCTTGATTTTCCACACTTGAGCCATATCATTCTATCCTATCTATTAGGATCTTTATTTTGTGGAAGAAGTTGTTTGTGGTTGAGATAGACCACCTAGTTGTAAGCCCTCCTTACTTGTGTTATCCCTCTTGTGTAGAGGTTGATTGGTTGTGTGGCTTTATGCCCATCCCTCAAGTTGTGAGGTGATCGATTTGTGGTGGCTTTGTACCTAACCTCTAAGTGTAGAGGTTGTGTTTGTAAAGAGAGGAGTTGTGTACTCCCGGTTATTGTATTGCCCCAAATCCTCAGTGGAGGTTCCCTGTGTGGACAAGTTAGTGGAAATTCTTCTGTGTGAAGGCGGGGACGTAGAGCTGGGTGCTCGAACCTCGAAACATATCCGTGTGTTAGCAATTGATCCATTGACTCTCTAACTCTCTCTTTACTTTGTGCCTTGCATCATTTCATATTGCTCATTCATTATATGCTTGGCTTGTCTGTGTGTGCCTCACTTGTGCTTAACCACGAGAGCTTAATATAGCGCCTCAACTCTTATTCAGAGGAATCAAGAGGAGTTAGTCCAGAGCCCTTCACCGAGAATTCGGCTACACTCGTTGGTTGCATTAAGTGTTGTTGCAATTAAGTTTTTAATTTCCGCATTTAGTTCTTTAGATTAGCCGTACACCTATTCACCCCCCCTCTAGGTGTACTTTCAATTGGTATCAGAGCCTACGCTCCTGATATTAGGTTTAACCACCTAGGAGTGTGATCTTGGTTTGCTAATCTACATTTGCATTTGCATTTGCACACATATTGTTTGCACTCATGGATGTCCCTCCCATATTTGATATCTCTAGACTTGATATATGGAAGGCTCTAATGAGTTGTCATCTAAAAACCCTAGGTTATAGAGTTTACCTTACCATTACATAGGAATCTACCTTAGTGATAGCAGGCATATAGAGGCCAATGCACTAGGCCTAAAGGCACTTAGAACATCTCTTGATAAAGAATATTTACATGTGTTTTCTCGCTATGAGTCCGCTTTTGCAATATGGAGCATTTTGACATCTCTCGAGCTACCAACGCTTATCGATAAGGAGAGGAGATCTAGGAGAGACAAGTCCGACGAACATTGCTTCATGGTCCAAGGGAATGACTCCCTTGAGGTACAATCGGAAACTCAACTAGATGCCAGCACTAGTTCCTATTGCAATGAGTGTTTAGAGGCACAAGCCATATATGATGAACTTGCTAAAAATTGTGAAAATTTGATTTCAAAATACAAACTTTTGAAAAAGGAAAGTCTTGATTTAAAAGAAGAAAATAAAAATTTATCTTCTAGACTTGAGATTGTTTTGCAAGAAAAGGAAGAGATTTCAAGTGAACGTGACTCACTTAAATCCAACTAGATCTTGCCCTAAAAGAAAAAGTATTTTTGAAAAATAAAAATGATTGTGAAATAATTTTGAAGAAAAATGAAAACTTGTCTTCAAAGTTGATTTTGTTTTAAAGAAAATGATTCTTTAAAAATGAAAATTGTTTCTATTTCAAAGGAATTGGATTTGATGTCTAATGAAAATATTTCTTTGAAAAATGATTTAGATTCTCATGTTTGCCATGCTAGTGTAGCTTCACATCCTAGCTTACCTATTGCATGCACCTCTTTTTTCTTGATTGAAAATGATATAAATTTGTTAAAGAAGAATATGGATTATTTGGGCTCCACTTTGAGCCATTGTGCCTGAACCACTCACGTTTGGATTTCGAAAGAAACAAGTTTCATCTTTACATGCACACAAACCATGGCATACACATGCTCCTCACGGACACACTTATAACACGATGTATGCTCATGTGTACACTTGTACACATTGTGGACGTAAGGGCCACCTTACTAAATTTTGCTATGATAAGATACATGATGTAAATTTAGCAACTAAATTTGTTTGGGTCAGGAAAGAAACTAACCCCCATGAACCCAAAAGAGTGTGGGTACCAAAGACCACCCCTATTTTATTTGATGTATGATTGGTAGTGAAAAGTGCATTTTTATCATAACATTTACCATCACATTTTCATATTTATTCATTTAATTCTGCACATTTACTAATATTTTATTATTTATTGTGTGCAGGCCTCAAAATATTTAAAAGAAAGAATTAAAGCCTAAAAAGAGCCCAAAAGCCCACATATAAAGCCCAAGTGCAAAAGTGCAAATATCAATTGTCAAAAATGCAAATACAAAAGGGCCAAAGTTGCAAATACAAAGAAGAGGGATGGATAGACTTCTATTCAACCCTAAATGCTTGCAGGATGAAGATAAAGATACAAGAAGCTTCATTTTATCCCTAATCCTATTCAAAGTTGGATTAAATTGAATACAAAGGAGGAAAGGATTAATCTTCATCTCCTATTCAAGTTCAAATTCAGGAGTTAAAGTCCTAAAAGATGAAGGGGATAAAGCTAATCCTAAAGATAAAAGGAGAAGAGTTTAAAGATAAATTCGGATTCAGACTGTACACGTTTAGTATTCAGATCATAACTTTTGCTACAGATATGCAAATTCGATGATTCAAAATGCTCCAGAAAGAAGACTTGAAGACCTACAACTATTATGTTGATCAAATTTCCAATTCAGTCTGTAGGTAAGCTAATTTCGACGATAAACATGATAATAAGTTGCAGGACAGATTTGATTTGAACTTCTATGGATAAGTGCCACAAGTCTGGAGATAAGATTTTTTGGAGAGTTGTACCAGGACTCTACATCTTCCAACTCCTATAAATACCCTGCAGATGCAACACAGAGAGCGTCCAGCGCAGTACAGGGCCAAAATTAGGGTTTCTTCTAGGTTTTCTTCTTTTGTAATTAGGTTTTTCTTTTTATTTTCAAGTGAGGGAGAGGGCTATGTTGAGAGTGACACCGATGTATGCTTCTCTTCTCTTCCATTGTATCAAGTAATAAAGGTAACTTTTATTTTTATGTTATTGCTTTACTTTTCTTTTTGTTTTCTTTTCCTTTTCTATTTTATTTCTGTTGGTCTTTGATGAACATGCAAGTTATCTCTAAAGCACAAGTATAACGGATCTTGGTGGGTTGCAACTATATTTCATGGAGATATTCTCCTCCTCAAGGTACGTATCACTTCATTCTTGCCCAATCTTGATGATATAATGCGAACAGGGGACTGAGATCGATCCTATGGTTTATGCGTTCAACGCCTCCAAGGTGTAGGGTTTTCACGTAAATCATCGACCATACGAAGGTAAGTGTTTCTTCTATTTTCTAGTTTTAGATTAAGTCACCAACACTTCGCCTTCAAATTCTTTCTCTTCCATCTCATTGTAATTATCACTTTTAATTCTTCATCTTCTTAATCTCTGCGCCTTCTTCCTAACCTAACTTTAACTATTCTTTTTATTAACTTAAAAAAATAATTTTTAGAGATAACTTACAAACGCTTCCATCGCTAGTCCCTCCCTGAGGATCACGACCCGCATAGCCACTGCTACCGCGGATTCGAATTGAGAACCTTGCACAACTTATTCTAAATCTGATATTATTTATTTTGTGTGCAGGTAAAATCTCAATCAAAATTTTGGCGCCGTTGCCGGGGAGGGACGGTAAGTTTATCTCTAATAAAAAAAAATTATTATTGACTATTCTTTTATTCTTTTCTGTTTGCAGGTTTGGAGAACAGGAAACAGAAAAACAGCAGTAGCAGTGGACATATAGCTACTCTGTGCCTCTGCCCTCGAAGGCAGAGCATCAGAGTACTATATTGCTGCGGATCCGCGGCCATAGCCGCGGAAACGCGGCATTAGTAGTGAACTACTAACTGCACTTTTTGCAGGTTGCTTCAAATTGAAACTACTGTTTTCTGCTCTGTTCTGATTTGTTCTGTGATATACCTGTAAACTGCTAATTAATCAACAGTAAAAAATTTGTTGTTAAAGATAAAAATTGATTAGACGTTTGCATATTAGGCACGTGTCTTTTCAATTCCTTTATTTTTACTATTGAAGAGTGCTGGAGCAAGGTACGTACGCATTGCATGTAGAATAGGACTATCTCTTGGTTGATTTTCTGCTTTGAGTGAATCTTATCTACTTATCTTGTACATTTGCACTAATTCATCTTAAGGGCATAACCCATTAACAAGATAAGGTGGGGATTTCATCACCCTTCCTTAGCCCAAAAATCATATCCAAGCACTCACTAACCCAAGCCTAACTTAAAATTAGTAGACGTTGGCCCTAGGGACATCTCGGACTCAATTAGGAGATTATCCTAAGGGGGAACGGTGCTGGAAATTGACTCCTGCCAAATCAGTGTCTAGGAAGGGGATTGAGGGCCGAAAGCCCGAAGGTTGGTGGTTACTTAATTAAGGAACGTCTTTGACGGAAAACCTCCCACCAATCTTGCCCTGACCTGGCTGATTAACTTGTGGTCAAAGTCTGCACCCTACCTCCCGTGGACAGTCTAACCAGTTAGGAGTCGTCTAGGTCATAGGTCTACCCTAACTTAGGTTAGAATTTTTTTTCTTTTTGTTTGCTTATTTGTTTGTTTTCTTTTTTTGTTTGTGTTTGTGTGATATGGCATATAACAATTTTTCCAATTTTAATCCATATTACACACCTTTTTCGGATATTACCAACCCGGCATATCATAATTTTGACCAACCTAGTGTGCCAATCCGGCATATCATAATTTTGACCAACCTAGTGTGCCGGAATGGTCTTATCCGAATGAATATAACCCATACCCCCCATCTTATGACCATAATTTTCATACTTTCAACTCTTCACAGAGTTCATGGGTTTCGCTTCCCCCGAGTCCAATTTTCAACTGACTTGTCCTCCATCTCCACCTTGTCCACAATATTCCCAAGAGTCATACTCTGATCCACCCATTCAGAATAGAATACCATCTATCGGGGAAATGATAAGTATGCATGAGTCCAAGCAATAATTACCATCAATCGCAGACATGATTATGCGTGAGTCCACCGACTCACAACTTCATCACGATTACACTTCATCCTTTCAAGTCCAATCACAGCATGATGCACCTATCGACTATGAAAGGATGCTTGCAGCCATGACTCAGGCTAGATTAGCCCGTGATCGTGATATAGATATGATGGTTCAATCTTTACGTTCTCACCGTTCGGCCATTTCTGATATGGTTAACCATTCCGTTAGCGCCGACGAACCAAGTTGCTTTGGACAACAAGATTCTAATTCAGTGCCATCATGTGAACTTGCCGAAACTTCAAATTTTGATAACTTGGCAAGTTTTTCCTTTCCTGAAATAGAACTTGAGCATGAATATGATCATGATCTCCCACCTGATGATTCAATTTTACTTCCTGATTCAATAATGACTCCGGTGTCTCCACCTGATTTCACTTTTCCCGAGTCAACATTGGATCCTGTTCCAATTCATCATAAACTTGAATCACCACCATTGAGTCACATTCCATTGAGGGAAGATTATTGTGGACTTGAGCTTCAACTTATTGAATTGGACCCACTTCCTGAACCTAGCCCGACTCCTGAACTATTACTTGATTTAAGTTTCTTTCCTGAGTCGGTATTCGTTCCCGTACTTCCCACGTCCAAGTCAATAATTCCATCTTTTCACACTCCATTTTGGGACAAGGCGGTTGACACAATTGACTCTGAAAATAATTATGAAATTTAGAAATTTGATGGGGTGGAAATTTTAAAAAATGATCACACATACATTTTCGTGGGTTATACAAGAAAAATTTTTGGTGGGTTCCTCCATGAAATACTATATTATCTTGATTGGGTAGCAACGCTTGGCCCAATTAGACCACCACCGGAACCACCACCTTAAGGTAACTTCTGCCTTCCCTTGTTCTTTTTCATGCATACATGCATACATTCATACATTGAGGACAATGCATGAGATAAGTGTGGGGGTAGGCTTTACTAACATACTAACATAGGTGGGCTTTACTAACATACTAACATAGTTAGAAACTAATAAAAATCTGCTAATTAAAAAAAAAAATTATAAAAAGGACTATATTTTGATTTATCTTTTGAAAGAAATCTAAGTTAGTTTTAAGGATTAGGAAAATCATGATTAGGATTTCTAAAAACTTGGTCAAAATAAATAAATTGTTTAATTTTTAGGTATAGGAGAAGAAATTGAATAATTAATTAGTCTTGATTTTTACCTTAATGAAGTATCCATACCTAATGCATATCTAAGATTCTAAAACGAAGACCTTTGTGCCTCATATATAAAAAAAAAGTAAAAAGAAAAATCACTAATTAAGCTGGATACAGGTGCCTCAAGAAGCATAAGTATTCACGCCTAAAGGTGAGTGTAAAAAAATAATAAAACCTTAGTTTTGGGGCCTAGTTCACTCGAATTTGAGTTCGCGGGGTGTTTTCTCACCTAGTGACCTAAAGCCAACTGGTTTGGGAGTCATCGACTTTAAGTTCGCTACATGGGTGGATTAGAAAGCCTAATAAAACTAAGAAATATGATATATGTATTAACACATCTAATAGTCAAGTAGTTAGGTATGAGGGCCTCAAGAAGCCTTGATACCTACATAAAAGAAAATTAGATGAGTTATACATGCTAAAAAAAAATATATTAACACATCTAATAGTCAATTAGTTAGGTATTAGGGCCTCAAGAAGCCTTGATGCTTACACGAATGAAAATTAGATGAAGTTATAAAAATAATAAAGAGGCATGAGAGTCCAAGTTAAGGAATTCCTAGTATAAATTCACAAGGATGCATATGATTTTTGGTAACGAAAAAGACTATATTAGAAGTTCAATTTTGACCCTTACTTAAAAAGGAAAACAATTTACTTTACAAAGACTAAGTCTAAGAATGAATAAAAATGATAATCCTAAAACTTATAGACTACTTAGTCTTTTCAAAAGTATTTCAAATATTTTCTTTTTTATGGATTTTGTGGGTGTAATCCGCTGAAAACCCTCACGAGACAACACACGTCCTCTAGGGTAACCTAGGGGTTTAACGGCTTGTTGCACGTGCTAAGTGCAATCGTGATTCCTACGAAAGTGAGTTAGCTAGTTTAGTTTTTCTTTTTCTTTTTGATTTTTACTCGAGGACGAGCAAAAAGATAAGTGTGGGGGTGTGACTGGTAGTGAAAAGTGCATTTTTATCATAACATTTACCATCACATTTTCATATTTATTCATTTAATTCTGCACATTTACTAATATTTTATTATTATTGTGTGCATGCCTCGAAATATTTAAAAGAAAGAATTAAAGCCTAAAAAGAGCCCAAAAGCCCACATATAAAGCCCAAGTGCAAAAGTGCAAATATCAATTGTCAAAAATGCAAATACACAAGGGCCAAAGTTGCAAATACAAAGAAGAGGGAAGGATAGACTTCTATTCAACCCTAAATGCTTGCAGGATGAAGATAAAGATACAAGAAGCTTCATTTTATCCCTAATCCTATTCAAAGTTGGATTAAATTGAATATAAAGGAGGAAAGGATTAATCTTCATATCCTATTCAAGTTCAAATTCAGGAGATAAAGTCCTAAACGATGAAGGGGATAAAGCTAATCCTAAAGATAAAAGGAGAAGAGTTTAAAGATAAATTCGGATTCAGACTGTACATGTTTAGTATTCAGATCATAACGTTTGCTATAGATATGCAAATCCAATGATTCAAAATGCTCCAGAAAGAAGACTTGAAGACCTACAACTCTTATGTTGATCAAAGTTTCCAATTCAGTCCGTAGGTAAGATAATTTTGATGATCAACATGATAATAAGTTGCAGGACAGATTTGATTTGAACTTCTATGGATAAGTGCCACAAGTCTGGAGATAAGATTTTTTGAGAGAGTTGTACCAGGACTCTACATCTTTCAACTCCTATAAATACCCCTGCAGATGCAACACAGAGAGCGTCCAGCGCAGTACAAGGCCAAAATTAGGGTTTCTTCTAGGTTTTCTTCTTTTGTAATTAGGTTTTTCTTTTTATTTTCAAGTGAGGGAGAGGGCTATGTTGAGAGTGACCGATGTATGCTTCTCTTCTCTTCCATTGTATCAAGTAATAAAGGTAACTTTTATTTTTATGTTATTGCTTTACTTTTCTTTTGTTTTCTTTTCCTTTTCTATTTTATTTCTGTTGGTCTTTGATGAACATGCAAGTGATTTCTAAAGCAAAGTATAACGGATCTTGGTGGGTTGCAACTATATTTCATGGAGATATTCTCCTCCTCAAGGTACGTATCATTTCATTCTTGCCCAATCTTGATGATATAATGCGAACAGGGGACTGAGATCGATCCTATGGTTTATGCGTTCAACGCCTCCAAAGTAAGGTAGAATGTGTAGGGTTTTCACGTAAATCATCGACCATAAGAAGGTAAGTGTTTCTTCTATTTTCTAGTTTTAGATTAAGTCACCAACACTTCGCCTTCAAATTCTTTCTCTTCCATCTCATTGTAATAATCACTTTTAATTCTTCATCTTCTTAATCTCTGCGCCTTCTTCCTAACCTAACTTTAACTTTTCTTTTTATTAACTTAAAAAAAATAATTTTTAGAGATAACTTACAAACGCTTCCATCGCTAGTCCCTCCCTGAGGATCACGACCCGCATAGCCACTGCTACCGCGGATTCGAATTGAGAACCTTGCACAACTTATTCTAAATCTGATATTATTTATTTTATGTGCAGGTAAAATCTCAATCAATGTAGGTGTGGGCTCTCGCATGACGTGAGAGTGATGGTGCCTTGAAGTGGATGCGTTCCGAGCTGTATGAGGACAATTTGGATGCATCACTTTCAAGGGGAGTTTGATAGGAGGACCCTTATTTTGGAGACTTGGAGAGTTACCCTCATAGGTTTTGGTAACAATCTCTAACTCCCATTATGTTTACATGCTTATCTTATTGTTGATTTCTATCATGTCATGTTTTAATGTTCATTATGCCATATGCCATGTTTATTAGAATAGTGATATATATGATTAGTAATTGAGACACTCATGTTTTATATGAATTTATATCTTTGTGTTCTCACTTTAGTTTAACTAATGTGTATGTCCTAGATCTATGCATGTGCATGTACATAATGATCATATGTATGTTTATGAGTTTTGTTTTGATGCTTCATGTTTTGATTACATGTTTAGATGCTAGTTTTCATTAAAACTTGGATGTATACTTATACAACTAGTGAGCTACAAATAGACTATTATATGTTTGTGCTTGAACGCTCATATGTACTCATTAGATGTATTAGTATAGCCTAGTTTTGATGATTCATGCATTTGACTTGTATTACCACTTTGTACATGTTTTCATGTTTATATGTTTAGCTTCATGTATATGTCTATGGTGTCTAAACTATTAGCTATACATATACATCCTTGAGCCACTTGCCTTCATGCATATACTTTTGTGGACTCATTTATGTTTGGATATGTATGTATACTTTAGTTTGTACATGACATACATATACCTTGAAGAATTATAGTTTCGATGATTTTTATGTTTTTTAAGGAATTTCATATCGAGCTTGATTGCCTATTTTCATGATGATGTGTTTCACATAACTCTTATACACTCATTTTATTTAACGTTTTTTCATGATTTTGTTTTCATGAGTATGATATGGGCTTTATAGATTTCGAGTGTTTGGTGATCATGTGATTTACATATTTTTCATGAAATATATTTTTATTTTGTTCCTTGCTTAAAGGATTTCGTACTAGTTTCCAAAATTTTCATATAACTAGTTCGTATTCTTCATTATGGTAGAGCTTTTCAAACATACTATATCTTCAAACCTATTTTTGAAAACCCTACCCATTTAAGGGCGGTTGGTTGGGCGACCATGCCTTGTATGCTTATTATTGAAAATCCTTTTAAACATGTGCATGAAATGGGTGGAAGGTAATATGAGTTATACACTTGATCTTATAGTGTTTCAATTGGTATCATTGGATCTTTTCAATTGGTATCACCGTTGACATTTTTTCCGTATACTCATATATGTTTCTATATATGTATGATTGTACTTCAAATAGTATCAATTTCGATTGGTATTCAATTTTCCATACATATATATATATATATATATATATATATATATATATATATATATATATATATATATATATATATGATTTATTTGTGCTTACTATATCTCTATATCCTTAAGCACAAATTTTGGTTATGCTAAGCTTGATTTCAAATGACTATTATATTTCAATTGATTATATTTCAATTGGTATCTTATAGAAGCTTATGTATCATTTTATTTGGTATTTCATAAAGGGGGAGAAAATTTATATTTCACTTTTCAAGTGGTTTTGTTTACCTTTGATATTTTACTCCCACACTTTATGTTAAAATATGATTAAAAAAATGATATTGATTTTTTTTTGGTATCATATGCTTTTAATAAAAAAATACTTTCAATTGGTACTAATCTTTACATATTGGTATCAAGATTACCTATAAGTTTGCTTACAATAAAGAAAACAATAAAACAATGTTAACAATTGGTATGTTTTATTGATATCAAAATTTTTGGTTGAATTGCTCAAAATGATTTATTTACTTACAATTGGTATTTAATTGGTATTTACTTACAATTAGTATCAATTGGTATTTAAATTTATATTAAAACATTTGTTTTATGTATCACATTATGTACTTTCAATTGGCATATCTCATTGATATCATGATGCACTAAATTGATATATTTTTTTCTTACAATTGGTATCATAACGTTTTGATTAGATTTTACCCCTCATTGATTTTTTTGTTTTAGACAAAAAGGGGGAGAATATTGTTTTCTTTGACTCCTTTATTGATGATTGACAAAAAGGGGGAGAGGTATTTGAGTTTATATGCATGTTTTTGTTTAATATGCATGTTTATTGTTTATTTGTTTTATTTGTAAGGTTGTTTCATATAGATATTTTTTTATTGTTGGTATCAAAAGCTTTTAGTGATTATCTTTCCAATTGGTATCAAGAATTTTGTTTTATTGATTGGTATCAAGAGCTTAAGTTTTTTCATTGAAATTTTTATTAGTATCAAAAGCAATTATTTAAGAACATGTTTATTTTAAAAAGAAAAAGGAATTTATTCTAAAAGTTTGGTATCAAGAGCATGTTTATTTCATGTTTGGTATCAAGAGCATATTCATTTCATTATTTTATGCATGTTGATGCATATTCATGTTTAGTATTCATTGCATATATTTATTGTTTATTGCTATGCATGAGTTAAGGGGAGCTTCTTTGAAGCTTAACTTTAATCCATGCATATATAACTCCATGAGTTTTATCATCATCAAAAAGGGGGAGATTGTTGGCCCAGAGGCCTTCCACTCTAGTTTTGATGATGATTAACTCATGTAGTTATGTTTACTAATAATCTTGTGATGTTTAGTTTCAGATACTTAACCAAGATATTAGTAGGTGATTAGCTTCAACAAAGGTGTTTTGGAGCTTTTCACATGGTGATTCAAGAGCCCGAACGTCAAAGTTCATATCTAGCACTCGTTGGAGTCAAGCTCGGTGGATCACGGTTTGGATCGAGTCACTTGGAGACGGCGCTTTACAAGAAGACCTCGGTACATAGTTTAGTTTATAGTTTAGATCCATTTGTTAAAGATTAGATAGTGTGATATGCTCAAGCTTACAACACACACACACTTGTTTTAAGTTTCATGTTTTGATTTTCGGTTTTTGGTTTAACCGATCTTGGTTTTCATGAATAGATAGAATCAACAAGTTTACATGATTTAATGTATATTAGATTTGTTCTATATACATGTATGCTTCAACTATTTAAACAAACTTAGTTTGATAGCCTATTTCATGAGTTTGGAGTTTTTGGTATTTTAACAAAAACTTATTTTTAGATTTATGTGTCAAAAATATTGATATATATCTTTATATGTATATTGGATTATATCCATATACTACATGCCTAAATGTTGTTTCATATCATGTTTTTGTATTTGGGTGAGTTTTGGACAAAACGAATTTTCAATTCAAAAATCCAAGTTTTGGAAAATACAGATTTTGGTTTTCGGCAAAATTTCTAAGTCACAAAAATAGTTCAAATTGTTTGAAATGTGCGTTGAATTTTTTCACACATGTTTGTTTATCAAAGTATTATACTGAAATTATTTTTGTGGATTTTTAGAGAATTTATGGGATTTATTTGATGATTAAAAATCAAGTTTTTCAAGTCCCTAAATCTGTTTCTGCCAGGCCCTGGCGGGACGTGTCGACCGGACGTGCACAAGAACGTGCATAGGCCATGTCAGTTGGCCGGTCGACCGAGCAGTCGACCGACTGAAGGCAACCCACCTCGGGTTGCCCCGGTGGACTGCGCGGTCGACCGGCCAGAGAGCCGTTGCTCTCTGGTTCAGGGCCCGGTCGACCGGGCGGTCGACCGGAAGGTCAAATCTGACCTTTCTGCCAGCCAACGGGTAGAATTTTCTATAGGCTATAAATACCCCATTTGAGAGAGGTTTTCTTCAAGAATTTTTGAGCCAAAAAAATTTCCTACTCTCTAGTGTTTTTTTTTAAAAGCTTGTTTTCAAAAGTTTTTATTGGTTTTAAATATCATTTTTTATTTGTTTTCAAGAGTTGAAAAAATCAAAGAAAAATATAGATTTGGGATATTTTCTTTGTTCTTCATTTCTATCAAATACTAAGTTGTTTTCCCAAGTATTTTTACTTGTGATTTGATTTCCAACATCTTGATTTTTCACACTTGAGCCATATCATTCTATCCTATCTATTAGGATCTTTATTTTGTAGAAGAAGTTGTTTGTGGTTGAGATAGACCACCTAGTTGTAAACCCTCCTTGCTTGTGTTATCCCTCTTGTGTAGAGGTTGATTGGTTGTGTGGCTTTGTGCCCATCCCTCAAGTTGTGAGGTGATCGATTTGTGGTGGCTTTATGCCTAACTCTAAGTGTAGAGATTGTGTTTGTAAAGAGAGGAGTTGTATACTCCCGGTTATTGTATTGCCCCAAATCCTCAGTGGAGGTTTCCTGTGTGGGAGTCCTGTGTGGACAAGTTAGTAGAAATCCTTCTGTGTGAAGGCGGGGACGTAGAGCTGGGTGCTCGAACCTCGAAACATATCCGTGTTTTAGCGATTGATCCATTGACTCTCTAACTATCTCTTTACTTTGTGCCTTGCATCATTTCATATTGCTCATTCATTATATGCTTGGCTTGTTTGTGTGTGCCTCACTTGTGCTTAACCACGAGAGCTTCATATAGCGCATCAACTCTTATTCAGAGGAATCAAGAGGAGTTAGCGCAGAGCCCTTCACCGGAAATTCGGCTACACTCGTTGGTTGCATTAAGTGTTGTTGCAATTAAGTTTTTAATTTTCGCATTTAGTTCATTAGATTAGCCGTATGCCTATTCACCCCCCTCTAGGTGTACTTTCAGTGACGTTAGGGTGAAAACCCATTGTCACGCCCTGCTTCCTAGAATACAGAATACGGGTACGTGACGATGGTCAGCAGATACTCACGAAGAGGGAAATCTCTTCCGTGAATACCTTACGTTGTAGTAAGTGAGCCAAATTCTCGCACACATTTACAAAAGAAAACAAGAAGTTTCTTTTCACATAAAAGATATACATCTACAATAATCTTTGTCTGGATACAAGATTAGAAATATAACAAAGCAGAAATAAAAAGGATACAATTTTGGCATCGGAACATCATAACGAGACAAAATGCCAAAATACGAAGATAAGAAACTCAGACTCACGCCTGGTAGTCTTCCTGGGTTCCTTCAAACAGTGGCTCCTCAGTCTCCTCAAGCTCTGATGCTGAAAAATCAAGGTCAGTCAGAAGTGGACCAGCAAATGTACACACGAGAAGAGGAAACAATAATATGGAAATGTGAAAGTAAAGGGCAATAAAAGTAGAGCGCTGCAATCAATGAATCATAAATCTGACGATAATATAAACTAACATGTAAGATACCAATGAGAATAGCAGAACAATCAGGTGAAATAAGGTCATGTATGTATACTATGGCATGTATATAATGAGCATGAAGCACCCTGGATTAGTAATGTCATATATCATAATCATCAAGTTACAAGATCACAAGTTAAGAACTATATGGTAAGTCCAGGAACATCATGTAGTCAAGATTATCCAAGTCACAAATGATAATTCTAAGTCTAGTATGATTTATTATCCTAACTAATGTAGCTATCCTGTGTCCCATCCCACAGGACAACTACATATCAAACAAATGATGCGTTAGTGGATCCTGATAGCAGGGAGAAACAGTTCACTGTACTCAGGTATTATGTAACTGTAATAATAGGAGCGTGCATAAATAATAAGATCACGTATAGCATCCAAACCCACAAGGGGTCGCCCTTCCAAGCACACCTCCCTGAATTTTCCCTGCTACAGTCTCCCCGTAACCCCAGCTTGGTTAATTTTATTAATCAATGTAAATGCAAGATAATGTGTGACTCAGCGTGACAGGATTAGGGACCAGTATCAAGAGTATCAGTGTCAAATAGTAGTTACATTACATATCAAAATTTCGGGAAAAATAGAACACGCGGCAACATTGAGTGACGAATGCATAATAGTATAAATGATGTCAGTGTATTAGGATGTAGACATAATCATAAAATATTAATCATGACATAGGGTGACATCAACTTACTTGTACACTATTTACTAATTTATAGTTATACTTGAACGATCATTTATGTATCAAACATCCTATGCATGCATGTCTTACAATACATGTGATCAGAGAAGGATATGAAAATTGAGGATCAGAGAAGGATATGAAAATTGAGATCGGAAAAGAATTTATAAACTAACAAAGGAACACAAAGGAGAGAGAGTATGTGTACTTGCTTGATGTTGTTGGAATCTGAATTCTCGTAATAGCACCTGGCTCTGGATAAATTTGTGGCCTAAATATTACATGAATTAATTAGTGACTTGACATGTTATTTATTCAGTGATAAGTTAAGTGATAATGTATTTTTACTATTTATTATAATTTTGGTTGATTAATATTTTCAAATAATTCAATTTGAATTTATAGCAACTATTTAAAAACATAATTTCATACTAAAATATATGCATAAACTAGCAAATTGATGTATAATATTTAAATATTACTGAATTATGAATTTTATATTTTTTGTGCTATTAAGAAATTTATTGATCATTTTAAAATAAATTATCATTGAATAATAATTATAAAAATATTTAATTTCATGTTATTCTAAGTAATATTACACTCAAAATAATTTTACAGAGTTCCAAATTTAGTTTGTGATTTTCTGTGAATTTTATGGAATTTTCTGAATTAAAATAATCCTAAAAATCAATAAAAAATCAATAAAAGCTTAACGGGTCTGTTTGCTACAATAACGAGTCTGTTATAGTAATGGGTTTGGGTTTGGATTTGCTACAGTAAATGCCACAATAATTTTTCTACTTATTTTTATTTTATTTATTTCTTTTCTTTTTCTTTTTCTTTTTCTTTTTTCCTTTCTTTCTTTTTCTCTTTTTCTTTTTCTTTTTTTATTTTTATATTGGGTCGGGTTCGGGTCTGTAAAACAGACCCGGACTGGGTAGACCCAGTCGAGTCTAGCTAAGCCCGACCAGGCCAGGCTGGGCCTAGCCTGGCTCGACCAGACCCAGGTCGGGTCTAGCTTGGGCCAGACCCGCCCTGGTCCGCACTGTGCTGTGCACAGCACAATCCAGTCTTTTTATTTTTTTTGATTGAAAATAAATTTCTAAAAGTAGATTACAAATCATGATAATTAGGAGGGATATCCTAGATGTTCTACAAAATTTTATTGTGACTTTAGCATACGTTTTACAAGATGAAATTAAAGCTAACATGTAACGTGTACTACATGTTTGAAGAAATGCCACAATGTACTAAATTCTACGAAAATGCAAAATAAAATATCTGAAATGCTTCCCTTCAGTCTAAATCTTCTTCTTCTCGTCTAGCACTTTAGAATCTCGCCAAGTTTGAAAGAGAAAGAGATAGTGTAGTGAAAGAAAGATAGAGAAGTTTAGGTTTTGCAAGTGACTTGAGATGGTGAGAAATCCCTTTTATAGGCACCACACACCCCCTAAGTCCCCTTGAGAGTTAGGCTACATGGGAGGAGTAGTGGGTTCAGCTTAGGTGAGTGAGAATGAGGGGGAGAAAGTGTGGGAGAAGTTAGAGAGAGTGGGAGAAGTTAGAGAAGATGGGGGGAGTGAAAGGGAGGTTTAAATAAATAGGATTGGGCCTTTAACCACATGCCAATGTGGCATAGTGGTGGGAAATTGCGGGTTTGAATTAGGAGGTTAGGGGTTCAAAATTTGGAAGAATTATTATAGGGTTTTATTTTTTAATATTTTTTATTTTTATTTATTTTCATTTTTGCCTTTTCTTAACTCAAATAAATTCCAATTTATTCACAAAAATTTCTAAAAATTCTTAAAATAACAAATATTATTTTAAGCATTATTAAGAAATCAGGTTCATGACATTCATCCCCAATTGCAAATTAAAAATTCAGAAGTCGCATAGCGACACAGATGGGTCACGAATTTCGAGAATCTTTAATTAATTTCGAAAATTTTTGAAAAAAATCTGGAAAAATCTAAACCATTAGGAAATTTTATTAGAGTTAAAGTAGACTTAGTTTAGACAACCAGAATAGGTATTATGCCATACCGATCACCAGTAGAAAATAACGGTAACTGAAACTGAGGGTTACACCCATATAGGATGTAGGCCTGCTCGGGCAGCCATTATGATATGTCCCATTATAGGCTGGCTCTGCGCATCCATCATGGACGAGCCTCCATCTTTCAGGAGGTTTCCCGAGGGGCGCCATCAGGGTGAAAACCCTTATAGGGTGTAGGCTTGCTCGGGCGGCCATCAGGGTATATTCCATTATAGGCTGGCTCTGTGCATCCGATGAGAGCAAGCTCTATCTTTCAAGAGGCTCCCCGAGGGGCGCCATCAGGGTAAAGACCCATATAGGCTATAGGCCTGCTCGAGCGGCCATCAGAGTACATCTCATTATAAGCTGGCTTTGAGCATCTGACGAGGGCGAGCCTCCATCTCTTAGGTGACAGCCTATGGGTGTCGTTAGGGTGAAGACCTATATAGACTGTAGGTCTGCTCGGGCGGCCTTCAAGGTATATCACATTATAGACTGGCTCTGAGGATATGACGTGGGCGAGCCTCCATCTTTCAGGAGGCTCCCCGGGGGTGCTGTCATGGTGAAAACCCATATAGGTTGTGGGCCTGCTTATGCGGCCAACAGGGTATATCGCATTATAAGCTGGCTCCGAGCATCTAATGAGAGCGAGCCTCCGTCTTTCAGGAGGCTCCTCGAGGGGTATCATCAAGGTGAAGACCCATATAGGCTGTGGGCTCGCTTGGGTAGCCATCAGGGTATATCCCATTATAGGATGGCTCCGAGCATCTGATGAGGGAGAGCCCCCATCTTTTAAGAGGCTCCCCAAGAGACGCCATCAGGGTGAAGACCATATAAGCTGTGGGTCTGTTTGGGTGGCCATCAGGGTATATCACATTATAGGCTGACTCCGAGCATTAGATGTAGGTAAGCCTCCATCTTTAAGGAGGCTCCCCTGAGGGGCGACGTCAGAGTGAAAACCCATATAGGATGTAGGTTTGCTCGGGCGGCCATTAGGGTATGTCCCATTATAGGCTAGCTTCAAGCATCCGTCGAGGAAGATCCTCCATCTTTCAGAAGGCTTCCTTAGGGGCGACATAAGGGTGAAGACCCATATAAATTGCGTGCCTGCTCAGAAGGCCATAAGGGTATATCTCATTATATGCTGACTCTGAGTATCCGATGAGGGCGAGCATCCAACTTTTAGGAGGCTCCCCGAGGGACGCTGTCAGGGTGAAGACCCATATAGGAGGTTTAGAGCGTGCACGATGCTCGAGGCAAATATCAGGGGGTGGTGAAATGCACATAAGATAGCAAAAAATGATGCTTTCATTGACTGTTACATCGTTTGCATATAATATCGCTTCATGTGAAAAAAGTTCCATTGCTTCTTGAGTTGGTTCCAATCTTGATTGGCCAATGTGTATAACCTCTTGCCTCCCCGAGTGACTATGGTATAGAGACCCTCCTATTTGGGTCCTATATTTCCTTGATCCTTCTGTTGCATGGCCTGAATTACGCACTATAGGATCAATTTCTGACTTTAAATTTTAAGACTTCACCTTCTTGTTGTGTGCATCCAAGATTTGCGTTGATAGGCCGCGATGCAGATTTGGTCCAGTTGTCACCTTTCCTCCTAGTGATCCAGTGTCAATCAGAGTAAGGCATCGTTCTAATCTTGTACCACTCCTTCCACTCGGAATGTCGCCATGTTGATTTTGACAGGGATGATCACTTTAGTTTTGTATGCCAACGAACGGGATTTCACCGGTTAGAACACGTTTGGGTCCTGTAAGCCTAGAGCACTCCAGAGAGTTTCACCACCCATTTTTCTTTAGCTTTGTTCAGACTTGTGCACAAGTTTTCGAGGATGGTGTGATTACTGATTTCAGTTTGGCCATTGCCTTGAGGGTAATAGGGTGTTAAAAATCAATAGGTAATTTTGTACTTGACCAGAAGCTGGCTACTTTCTTGCTGGCAAAATTCATTTCATCGTCGAAAATGATAGTATGGGAGAGCTGATTGCATCTCAATATTACATCATTATTGTCATATTTGCACATTTACCCTTGATTAATCTTTATTTAACTTTAATATTTATCCCTCTTTTTTATTATGGTGCATAGTTACTTAAATAGGAAGATAAAGATAAAGGAAGCTTCTATTTTATCCCTAATCATATCTAAATCAGATTTCAATCGAAATCAAATTAAAATCAAGAGGAGGAAAGGATATATTATCATCTTTACTATTCAAATTCAAAATCAGAAGATATATTTCTAAAAGATGGATGAGATAAAGCTAATCCTAATTGGAGATAAGGAGGATAATTCAAATTAAATTCGGCATTCAAATAAATTCAGACTCGGATTTGGACTGAATACCTTTTAATATTTTGATCATAACTTTCACTATAGAAATTTAAATTTGATAATTCAAAATGCTACAGAAAGAAGACTTAAAGGACTACAAGTTTTATGTTGACAACTATATTTTATTCAGCCATCTGTTAAGTCATATTCAGGAGTCAACATGCTAACTTATTGCAAATCAGTTCAGAATTGAATTCCTTATATTGAGTTGGGATTAAATTAAACCTCCTAATGTAAATCTTATTGTGATTGGCTCTAAGGCCTATTTAAATAGCTGAAATCTCTCAAAATCAAATATCTCAAAATCAGCTGTCATAACCTATGATTTTTCTTTAGCTTTTTCTCCAAATTCTTTTGTAATTTTTAGGGTTTAGTTTAGTTCAAGTTTGTAAAGAAGAAAGAGGTTTTTGTATTTGAAGGTGACATCATCTATAATAAGGTTTTGTTATTCTATGCTGGAAGACTTTTATAGTCTAATGTTACGTCTTAGTTAGTGATTATTTCAAATAGGATTTTTTTTCATCTTATGTGTCTTACTTGAACTGAATGTAACTCCAAGGTATAAGTTTTATACTCCAAAGTAAAATGTATTCTAACATAGGTTAGTAAGTTAGTGGTGGTAAATGATTAGTAAGCCTTGTTTTCTTCAATTCTTTTGAAAAATCCTAATATTTAAACTAAATTATATTTTCATATTATTTCTATCTCTAACACTTAACATAAATTTTTTTCTTCTTTTTCAAGGAATACTTAATAACCATTTAGTGTTGAAAAAGATACTGAAATGCTTTCATTGCATCTCTCCCTGAGGATCGACCTGCATAGTCTTTATTATCACGTTAAAATTGTAGGAATTCAGAGTTCATCACACATTAAATAAATACTTTCATAAACTCTGTGCTTTTATCAATCAAATTTTAGTGCCGTTGCTGGATTTCTTTTATTCACTATCTGTTTAATTTTTGTTCATATAGAATCTAGAAAGATTGATTCTAGTATGTTACTTCAAATTAAAGCAAGAAGCGTAAGATAGAAAACAAACCCTAATTAAAGTATACTAGATAAAATTAAATATTAGTTTATCAAAGTTTTTAAGTATAGCATAAAAAATATCATTCTAGACTTAATAATAAGCTATCAAAGTATCTAAGTATAAACCAAGAATAATCATAAAATAGCATAACCTAAAACTAGTTTAACTTAATTCATCACTAATCTTCAAGAATCTTAACTTAACTTAGAGTTTCAAACATGCATAGAATTCAATCAATTCATCTTTTAGAACTAGACTTATTTGATGGCGAGCTACGAAAAGAATTAGTTACTTATATTTTTTTATTAAACTAGGCATGGTGATTAACGGGTGCATAAAATAAAACAAATAAGAAATGAAGAACATAAATTAAAAGAACAAGAGAGATATGAAAAGAAAATAAGAAATTTTATTGAATTGTCATTGATTAAGTATAAAACCTTCTTCCCTTACTGATCTTCTTCTTCAAACTAAAAAACTCGAAAGTACAATGAAAATTCAGAAAGAAAAAGATCTAAAGAAAATCCTAAATTTGATTTTTTTTTATATGCCTCTACTCTGTTGCTCTACCTCTCTATTTATGAAAGATTCTAGTGGTAGAATCCCTATAGAATACTCACATCAAACCGACATGCTCAACTCCACCAGAAAGCAGCATTTTTGCGGCTTTTCAGGAGAAAACGCGACAATTTGGTGGAATCAGGGCACACATTTTGGGCTCTGACTTCATTTCGTCTATCCATGTGGAGATCTAGCCTCAGAATCTTCGTTTGAACTTTGAAATTTAAAATAATCTTTTTCTAGATAATTTAAGAAACAAGTTATTTATAAATCTGAAATTTAAACTCAAATTCTCCTCCTTATCTTTAACTTGGAGCTCAAGCAAATTGATTTAAATTATTGTTTCTTTTATCTCTAAATTGAGATAGGATAATCTCTGAATTTACTTTGGCTTGATGGGCTCTTGGGCTTCTCTTAGACTTTTGGGCTTCTTTTCTTTTCTCTTTCTCTTTATGGAGGACTGCACATTACTAAGCAATAAAAGAATTAAATAGTAATATTTTATAAAAAATAAATATGAAAATGTGACTAAAAATATGCACTTTTGATGAACGATACACCCCACACCTATCTTTTACTCGTCCTCGAGTGAACCAAGAAGGAAAAAACTAATCTAATTTAAATTAATTCACTTTCATAGGAATCACGATTGCACTTAGCAGGTGCAACAAGCCGTTACACCTCTAGGTTATCCCTAGAGGACGAGTGTTGTCTCGTGAGGGCTTTCAGTGAATTACACACACAAAATTCATAAAAGAAAGAAAATAAAATGTTAGTATTTTTGAAATACCATTTTTGATATTGAGAAAATATTAGAATCATTTTTGTAAAACTCAAATAATCTATCATCACCAAATTATTTATTCCTATACTTGGTCTCTATTTGAAAATTTGTAATCAATCTAGGTAAGGATTAAAACAAATTTCTCACTTAGTCTATTATTTTACCCTAAGTCAAATGCACCTTTACGATTGTGATTTTTTGACTCAGGATTCTTCAACTTCAACTCTAATGCCTTATATATTAATATATATATATATATAATTTTTTCTCTCTCTTTTTTAAAAGAAATTCGAAGTATTACTACTTTGTTGCCCCTTTAAGCACTTCTATATTTTTTTTAATATATATAACTCATCTAATTTTTTTTCATGTAAGTATCAAGCCTTCTTAAGGCCCTAATCCTAACTAAATGATTATTAGATGTGTCAATACATGTATTATATTTATATATTTTTCTTTTTTTTTTCAAACTTACCTAATTACCTTTCATACCAAGGCTTTCTTAGGCCAAAACACCTAATTAATCAATAATTAGATTTGTTTATTTTTTCATATATATATATATATATATATGTGTGTGTGTGTGTCTTTGTTTTGAATTCTAAGTGTATAAGTGTATAAAGTATGCATATTTCATCAAGATAAAAATCAAGACTAAACTACTTTTTTGATTTTTCTTCCTAAACCTAAATATCAAACAAATAATCTTATTTTGAACAAGTATTAAGAAATCCTAATTATAATTTTTCTATTCCTTAAAATTAACATAATTATTTACAAATAAATTAAAATATTATTTTCTTTTTCAAAAAGTTTTAATTTTAACAAAAAAAATTTGTTAGTAAACCTACCTATGTTAGTATGTTTAGTAATTTTTTTTTATCATGTTAATTATGTTACTTGTTTGAATATTAGATGTTACATGTTAGACCCTCCCCATCTCATACATTGTCCCAATGTATGAATGAATGCATATACGCATGAAATAAAGTGTAAAAGAGGTGATTTTACGTTACCGATAAATTGGGTTAAGAGACCCATGGTTGTGTCTGCTTCTGGTACTGATTCCAAGAACAGTTTTAAACTTTGACCATTTAGCTTGAATTCATTACCATTCTTAGTGTTCCATATGTGTACTGCTCCATTTGAAAACACAATCCTAACAACGAATGGCCCTGTCTATCGTGATTTCAACTTTCTTGAAAAAAGATGAAGCCTAGAATTGTAGAGTAAGACTTTTTGTCATGGGATGATAAACTTATCATGAAAATATTAACCCTATCCTTCGTAATTTTCATATTTTTGTCAGCCTCATTTCTCAACTCCTCAAGTTCAAAATTTTGTAATTTCCAAAACGCACCAGCCTTATCTAGATCAAAATTTAGCTGCTTAATTGCCCATAAGGCTCGGTGCTCTAACTCAACAGAAAGGTGGAAAGCCTTTCCAAAGACTAACCTATAAGGAGACATCCCTAGAATCATTTTAAGAGCGGGCCTATATGCCCATAATGCATCTACAAATTTGGTGGACCAATTTTTTCTATTTTGATTCACAGTTTTCTCCAAGATAAACTTAATTTGTCTATTTAAGACTTCTACCTGCCCACTAATTTAAGGATGGTAAAATGTGGATAACTTATATGTTATGGCATATTTTTGCATAAGAGTTTCAAAAGTTCTATTGCAAAAATGTGAGCATTATCACTAATTATTGCACGAGGGGTTCTAAAGCGTGAAAAGATGTATTCTTTTAAGAACTTGATAACACCTTTGTTGTTATTTATCTTGTAAGGGATGGATTCAACCCGTTTGGATACGTAATCCACAGCCATCAAGATGTCTTGGTGTCCAAATGAGGACCCATAATCAATGCCCCAGACGTCAAAGAGTTTTACGTTTAGAATTGGGTTAAGGGGCATCATATTACATTTGAAAATCTTACCTATCATTTGGCATCTTGTGCACGTCTTGCAAAAGTTAAATGTATTTTTAAATAAAGTGGGCCAATAGAACCCACTATGTAAACTTTTTTCGGTATTTTTAGGGGACCAAAGTGTCCACCGCATATAAGCTTGTGATAAATTGGCTAGAGCACTCTTAGTTTCCTCATCGGGAACATCTCCAAATGATTTTATTGGAGCAATATTTAAAGAGATAAGGTTTCTCCCAGATGAAATATCAGACTTGAGAGAAGAACAAATATACTTCTTGTTTTGATCAATGAGATGGAGTTTGGTTTGTGACTAGGCAGTTGACTATGTCGGCAAATTATGATTCCCTAAAGGTAGCTAAGAGTTGTTCATTAGAAAAATTATCATTGATTGGCAACTCGTTGGAAGGAGCGTTTGGAACACGAGAGAGGAAATCAACGATGACGTTTTGACACCCTTTTTATCTCGAATTTCAAGATCAAACTCTTGAAAGAGGAGGATCCAATGAATGAGTCGCATCCTTCTTGAGCATTAGGTATCGAATGCAGAATGGTCAGTAAATATAGTGGTTTTGGTCCCAAGTATGTATGAACAAAATTTTTATAATGCAAACACTTCGCCAATAATTCTTTTTTGGTTGTAGTATAGCTTAATTGGGCTTCATTTAGAGTTCTACTTGAATAGCAGATCACATGTTGCTTGTTATCTATGCGTTGTTCTATGATAGTGCCCATGTCAAAATTGGAAGCATTACACATGATCTCAAATGGTTAGCACCAATCTGGGGCAGAAATTTTGGGCGCAGAGATAAGTTCCATTTTGAGCTTCTCTCAAGCGTTAAGAAATTTGTCATCAAAGATGAAGGGCACATCCTTTGCTAAAATTTAGTGTTGACACTTGAAAAAGACAGAACTGCCGCATCCATCTTCATCTAGTCTGCACGACGTCTAACTTATCGTCATCTACAAAAGATAAGTCGAAGACAAGCTGATGACTAGAGACAAGGCAGCAACATGGACATTACTAATCTAGTAAAGCAGATAGTAAAGCAAAGTTGCCTTTGAAGAGATCCAAGCAGGCCTAAGATGCTAAGTAAGCTTAATAATTAGCCTGGCATAAGCCCAAGATAAGCTTCATAGCTCCGCATGGAACTAACAGCTTCGCCTAAGCTTGGTTGGTAGCTTCATTTTTTTTAAAAGCTAACTATTAGCTTCGCTTGAAGCTTCCCATTTAGCCCTGCCAGAGGCTGATCCATGAGCTTCGCGCCAGAAGCCTTATCCCTAGCTGAGTCATGGCTCCGCTATGAGCTGAGTCTCAGCTTCGCACGAGGCTCTGAAGGTAACTTCGCCTGAAGCTATGAGCTAAGTTTTAGCTTCATATGATCTAGCTTCGCATGATCTAGCTTCACATGATCTAGCTCCGCAGTGAGGTTTTCTAGGTCATCAAATTGACCATTTCAAAATCTCACGATCGATTAATGGGTGAACCATACTAATTTAGTGGGATTAACGCCACTTTAAGTGGGCGGTTACACCCACCCACTCGTCCCACATTAAGTGGAGGCAATTAAGCCATAACGGCAAGAGGATGTTCGCATGAACCCTCTACCTTCGCCAGAAGCTCGCAATAAGCTTCACGGCAAGGTCATTTGCGAGCCTCGCGTGAAGCTAATGACTGATTCAGCTTTGCTAAATTCAAAGGGACGGTTATACCCCATTTTAGCTATAAATAGTCCCTTGCTGAGCCAAGGGACACACACACACGGACAGAGATGAGATTGGCTACAAATTCCCAGAAAAAATTCTTAACAAAGAGGGTTCTTCGGTTCTCCTTCTTCCAAAACTTGGATTTCCAGAACCAAGCGATAAGGAAACCCTATCAGGAGGCAGTGTGATTGTCAGATCGGTTGCATCGTCAAAGGGATAAAGTGATCACGCGCATATCAGATTCCTATCAGCACTTTTCCTAAGAAATCTCAGAGGAGATCTACTTATAATTTCTATTTTATTACTTGTAATTTTACTCCTCGACCCTTATTGTAAGTTTTCCCACAAATAGCTTATTTTCAATGGAAAACAAGTTGGCGACTCCGCTGGGGAATTCTGTCTTCTGGCGCAACAAGAGGCAGTGTCGCAATGCGACGATCAGAATCTTGAGCCCGTCATTTTTGAAAACTTGATCATTCATTTCGACCAAGAAAAATTTGAAGAATTACTCTCGAAGGTAATCTAGTGCTCCACGTTCAGAAGCACAGGAAGATCTCGGTGGCCAAGGCTTCAAAACTGAAGCCAACCTTAGCCGTGCGAGCAACTAGAAGAGCCTCGTCCCAACTCCTGTCAGCCTCCTCCACTGAGGCTAAAAGTGCCTTACGCAAGACTAGCCCGATTCTCTGCGAACCTAAAACTTCAATTCCCAAGCAGATATGGAGGCCGAAGAAGAAAGCTCCGTGTGAATCTTCTGGCAAAGTTCCACCAGGTGAAGTTCCACCGCAACCTCGCTTTTCACGCGAAGACAAAGGCAAATTGCCTATCCAGTTTGGTAGCTTCACAGAAGCAATTAGCCACGAGACTAGTTTGGTAACTCTGTCTTCGCCTAATCTAGGAGCAGTGACTCCTTGCGCCAACGTCGTTCTCACGAGCGAAGTTACCGATGGCGTGGCTAACACAGCGCCAGTACCTCAGGGTACTAACAAAGTTTTCAGCCGCAAGGCTGGAACTGAAGCACTCAGCAGTGCTAGCCACCTTCGCTACAAGACTGAGAACAAAGCACCACAGCGTGCTTCGCTCTCAAAATCTTCCAGCGCTAAGTCCTCCTTTCAGAGCAAAGTTAAGGGATCATCCCTGGGTGCTGATGGCGTGCTTATGCAGCTTCAGCGCCTAAGGGTGCTATAAGAGTTCTCAGCCGCGAAGCTAGAACTAAATCACTATGTAGTGCTAATCACCTCTGCGATAATGCAAAGGAAGAAGCATCATCCCGAACTTTGCTTCCAAAGCCCTCTGGTGCTAAGCCTGCTCCTGCAATTAGGGTTATAAGCAAAAAAGGTGATTTCAAAGTCACCTGAACAGAATGGTGCGCGCTCCATCCGGATCTCCATGCTGGATCGCTTAAACTTGGCTAACCTAGACCTGCGAGAGTTCTTAACTAACAAGCAGAAGTTAGAACTACTCCACACTTCTCCCTTTTGTTGTGAACAAGTGGGATGTCAGTTGGTGACGGTCCATTCAGTCCATTGCCGACTAGGACCAGTCCCCGCCACTCCTATAAATCGATAGTCCATTTTTAATCGACTATTGATGCGAGCTCCTACGAAGTATCACAAAAGGAGAAAATCGTGAAATCTACCAGATCTGCCCTCTGTATCCGTCAACATGATAGGAAGGGGACGTAAATTGCATAGGGGCAGACAAGCGCTGCGTGGTGCTAACTCCCCTTTGTTTAGTTCTCCAGACCCGGACTATAGCCCTGGCTTAGGCCAAGTCTTGGTAGAAGAAGAAGGTGTGATCCGAAACACCAGATCTAGGGTGGCAATACCCTACAATTATAAGCAGCCATCCTCTTTGACTGGAATGACATCACCAGAACCAATGAAAAGGTTATTCTAATGGTCCGATGATGAGGGGGAAGATAGTGGGTATGCCTCTTCAGCAACAGTCAGCTCGATATGAACGGATAGAGTGTCGGTGCATATGGCTGATAACAGTAATGATGACCTCCGTCGATGGTTGGAAGCTTAGGAGAAAACCTCCAAGGCCCAGCAGGAAGCCTTGGACAACATTCAACAGATGCTTGCTCAACTCCTCACTAACTGAAATAACAATGATATCGGGAGTAATCATAATGAGGAGAAACATAATGATGATGAGCAACCTAAGACTGAGAGTCAAAGAAAAGTTCTTCTATGGATGCTGAAGTTCTTAAAGGCATCTAAGTTCAGATCGCATCCCTAGCCCAAAGTGATGAACTGAAGAAAGTAGGGGCAGTCCGTCCTTACCCCTTGGAATAGGATTCAGTACCATACCCGCCAAAGTTCAAGCCACCAACGTTACATACGTATGATGGTAAGAGCTCATCGAACCAGCACATCTATTACTTCCGGTCTTAGACCAGTAACATTATAGATAACGATGCTATTATGGCCAGACTGTTCATTGGCACCCTAAAGGGGGTAGCATTTGACTGGTTCTGGAGCCTTCCTCCAGGTTCTATCAATTCCTGGATGACTTAGAGACTCAATTTCTTTCTCATTTTTACTAGGACGACACCAAGGTAACCATGGATAAACTCCTCTCCACTGTACAAAGGAAAGGAGAATCTGTCCGTGACTATATTGAGCGGTTCAGAAATTTATCTCTGATGTGCCCAGCAGGGATGCAATTGCCCATGCTTTTACAGACTTGTAGGCATAACTTTCTAGACCAAGTAAAGATTCGTATGGGAGCTGTCAAAGCCCATACGTGGAAAGAATTAGTCAAGCAAGCTAAAATAGCCGAAAAATCAGCCAAAAAGTTTGAACCATCTATCCCTAAAGGCAAATGGGGTATGCACAATAAAGAGCGTGGCGATATGGCACAATCTTCCCAAGCCAAAGAAAAAGAGACTATGTCCGTCGAATTGTCAGGGAACGTTCATCCGAAGACCAAGAACAGCGCCGTCAACAATCAGGAGTTTAAGTTTCCTCTAAAGCAATACTCCTTCAAAGACGAGCAGGTGGTTACAATATTCCATTTACTCCACAAAGGGAATAAATTAAAACTGCCAGAGGCTCGACGCCCTAACGAAGTAGGACGCACAAACGATCCCAACTATTGCCTTTTCCATAGGATGGTTCATCATCCTACTAACAAGTGCTTTGTCCTCAAAGACAAAATTCAGTCTTTGGTCGATGCCGGAGTTCTAACTCTAAAGTCAGAATAAAAGAAAGTTACTGCAAACATGGTGACCCTTGAGTTCGGCAAGACCCAAAAGTCACAGTTCTTGATGGGTCTTTTCCAATCCCTGAAGCACGGCTGGAGATAAACGATCCTTCAGCTAAATATCAAGAGATTAAGGCTCTCGTTCCCTTGACATTGAAAACAGGAAAAATTATGTGGATACACCCAGGCCTCGATCAAGACGAATAGTAGGATTCAAAGAAATCCAAGTCAAAGGGTAAATCTTGCAATGTTATCTCTGTCTTGCCAGATGACGACAATATGACATCAGCTTCTCTTAGCGATTCTGAAAGAGAAAGGCACGCTTGCACAATGGCAGGCTGATGTACCTCAGTAGACGGGTACTCGATCTAGAAAATCATACTTAAATAGTATAAGAGAATTACTGACGAGACACAATAACAAGCGATGTCAGTACAAGTACCCATGCCAGCTTCGGTCCCGACCTCAGGAAAAGAGAAGCAGAAGAAGTCCAATTTGACCATGTCCTGAAGAAACCTTCAGGCCCGGGACTTAACATCCCTTTTCGCGTTGACATATTGGCACAGTTGGCTAATATCCCCGCTCGTATACACGATCTTCTTTGCCTCTCAAAAGAGACAAGAGAAGCACTGGCTAATTCAGAATCATTTCTGACACATATGCTAGAAACCCTTAGGGACGACACTCAATCCTCGTGTTCTGAATGTCATCATGTATAGTTGAAAGTACTTGCTATTACTTTCACAGCTGAAGACTTGCTTCTTAAGGATAACAAACACGATCGACCTTTGTACTATACCAGATACATCAGTTCGACATGCATTGAAAGATACAGGTTGATCCGGGGTCTGTACTCAGCATAATCCCCAAAAGGCTCCTCTACTTTCTAGGCCTACCACTGTATCGGTTGTCTGCAATCACTACTACGATATATGATTTTAACGCAGGGAGTAGCCACCCACTCGAAAAAATTCAACTCCGTTGCCGAATCAGGAATCTAAAATCAGAAGTGACGTGTTATGTCATTGATGCTGACACTTCATATAATTTGTTATTAGGATGACCTTGGATCCACGCTAACTGAGTTGTTCCCTCTACTCTGCACCAATGATTCAAATACATGGAGGATGATACAACAGTTCAAACAGTATTCGCTGAGAAACAACCGTTCAAACGAGTGAAAAACTACTTCACTGACGCTCTCCTATATCAGAAAATCGGTAAGACATCAAAAGACCCATTGCCTGACAACGACGACAGTGGCAATAAGGCAGATTCAGAGTCTCAATGAGACACGCCAGTACTTTGGTCAGTGAACCAATTATAGCATGTTTCAATAATCCTTAATGTAATAATCCCTCTGAGGATGATGATGAATGGGTGATTAATGACAATGTTATCTTTAATTATCCTGTGAGTGTCGAATTACTTGAATCTGTCGCCAATAGCTCTCTACACACACCCTTGCTTAAACCAAGCATACCAAGTACATCTATGAAATGTGTGGAAGAGTCCGTCTTTGTGATCCCTCCATCCAAAAGGAGTCAATCACCAATAATATTTGGTAGAGCCCAACTACGAAGGTCTACGGTCACAGATTCGAGTTCAGACTCAGAGCCCCCACAAATTTTCCATTATGCACGATCAGCACAGGATATGATAAGAAAAATAGGATACAGCCTGCAGTGTGAGAGTGGCCTGAATTTTGGAAAAGGACGACGTGATTTTCTACGTAATTTCGTGCCAAAAGGGAAACCGGCAAATTACTATGATAAAACACGTGGGGCGTTGGGATATGTTACACCTCCACCTTCCACATCACGCTCTGCATCTTCCTCCGAGTAGGAGTCAGATGTTAGGATGGGAACGATGTTCGAGAGTCTTTCTATGAATATGACTTCAAGTAGTCAATTGGAGCTTGCGGAAGCTATTAATGTTGAATCATGGGCTCAGCAACTGGATTTCCAGTGGGAAAAGCGATTAAAACAACGTGAACCACCTACTGTAGACAAGGTGATCCAGGTTAACTTGGGTAGTCAAGCTCACCCTAAACCTATCTTTATAAGTGAGAGCTTATCACTTACGGAGAAAGAAGAATTGATAGTACTCGTAAGAGAATATATCGATGTCTTTGCATGGAACTATAAAGATATGCCCAGACTTGACCCACAAGTAGCCATGCATCGTCTGAATTCAAGTCAAGCAACAACAACGACGATTTTGCCTGAATATTATGGAAGCTATTGAAGCTGAAGTCCATAACTCATCGCATGTGGTTTCATACGGGAGGAACATCATCCAGATTGGATTGCTAACAATGTCCCTGTTCTTAAGAAGAATGAAAAAATTCGGATCTGTATTGACTACCGCGATCTCAATACAGCCTGTCCTAAAGATGAATTACCATTGCCCATCACCAATGTCATGATTGACAATACCTGCGGATTCGAAAGAATGTCTTTCATGGACGGCTTTTTCAGGGTATAATCAAATTAAGATGCACCCAGGGGATAAGAAGCATACTTCATTCCGGACACCGTCGGGGGTATACTGCTATACCTTGATGCCCTTCGGATTAAAGAACGCGGGAACAACTTATCTACGTGTGATGAGTACAATTTTTCGCGACCACTTCTGAAAGACGGTAGAATGACGACATTGCTGTCAAAAGTCGCGATAAGAATGATCACCTTCACGACTTGAGAATAATGTTTGATATAATGCGAGCTCATCGACTGAAAATGAATCCGACAAAATCCTTCTTGGGGGTTTCGAGTGGCAAGTTCTTAGGATTTATTGTCACATCAAAAGGGATCCATCTTGACTCGGATAAAGTCAAAGCTATCCAAAAACGCGCATCCACCTAAGAATCTCAAAGAACTTATGGGCCTGCAAGGTAGACTGGCCTATATCAGAAGGTTCATCGCAAATCTCTCAGGCTGCTATCAACCGTTCACCCGGCTCATGAAAAAGGGTGTCTCTTTTGTATGGGATAAAACCTGTCAAGGAGCTTTCGAGGACATCAAGAGATAGCTCACTAAACCTCTAGTCTTAGTGGATCCCACATCAGGAAAACCACTCCTGCTTTATGTGAAAGCTATGGACCATTTTCTTGGTGCTCTGCTTGCTTAAAAGAACGATAACAGTCACGAACAGGCTATTTATTATCTCAGCAAGACTCTGATTGGGGCTGAATCTCGCTATAACCCTATTGAGAAGGAATGCTTAGCTCGTCTTTGCTATTCAAAAGACGCGGCATTACTTGGTTGGCCAAATCATACATGTCATTTCAGAGTAAATCCTTTATGTCTCCTCATGACGAAACCCAGATCACTAAATTCAAGATTAGCTAAGTGGGGCCTCCTTCTGTCTCAGTACGACATGCTCTCTGTCCCTCAGAAGGCAGTCAAATGCCAGGCGCTTGTAGACTTCCTAGATGCTCACCCGGTTCTAGAAAGCTCAAAACTTCATGAAGATATTTTAGATAAGGCTTTCAAATCTAATATCACTTCAGAGGATGAAGTATGGCAGATGTTCTTTGATGGAGCATTAAGAATAGGCCCTAAAGGCAAATCATTGCTGGTGTGGGGGTTGTAATTATCTCACCACAAAATCATGTCCTTCATAGGGCGTTTTCATTGACGGAGCCATGTTCTAACAATGTGGCAGAATATAACGCTTTACTCATTGGCCTTCAGCTCGCCCATGAAATGGGGTTACGCTACCTCGAAGCTTATGGTAATTCAAAACTGATTATTAATCAGGTTAAAGGAGAATATGAAGTCCGCTATGAAGATTTGGTACCTTGTTATCGTGCAGTCATCAAAATGGCTAATTTATTTGATGGCTTTTACATCAGTCATGTGTCCCGATCCCAAAATGCTAAGGCCGATGCTCTGGCTGCACTAGCAGCAACATTAGCCTTACTAATCGACACAACATATCATCTTATAGTAGCTACTCGACACCTTGTTTGTTCTAAACATGTGTTGAAAACCAAGGAGGTCCATATCACCTCGATGGATTTTGATCCGAGAGATTAGCGATTTCTCCTCATTGACTATGCATTGCATAACATATTGCCGGATGACCCTAAAGAAGCAGCGTCTATCAGACAAAGGTCTTCCATTTCTACTATGATCAAATAGTAAAGACACTCTACCGTCGCTCATACGACGTTATCCTCCTCCGTTGCCTTTCTAATTTGGAGGCAAAAGAAGTGCTTAAAGAGGCGCACGACAGTATATGCGGAGCTCATCAACCAGGTCCGAAGCTCAAGGATCGATTGCACAGGCTTGGATATTATTGGCCAACTATGATAACCGATGCCATCAAATATGCACAAAGGTGTAAAGTCTGTCAAATTCATGCAGACTTTATACATCAACCTCCAGAACTACTTCATCCGACTGTTGCTTCGTGGCCTTCGAAGCATGGGGAATCGATATCATAGGGCCTATCAACCCCTCATCAACAAAAGGTCATTGGTTTATCTTAACAATAATCGATTACTTTTCAAAGTGGGCAGACACCATACCGCTTATTGAAGTTAAAACTTCAAACGTGGTTAATTTTATCAAGCACCATGTCGTCCATCGATTTGGTGTCCCTAGGCGGATTATCCATGATAATGGTCCCCAATTTGTAAGCCAGATATTCTATCAGTTCTGTGATAAGTACCGGATTCAGAACGTGGCATCAACCGCTTATAACCCTACTGCTAATGGGTTGGCAGAAGCATTCAACAAGATAATTATCAAGCTACTCAAAAAATTCGTTTCATCAAATAAGCGAGACTAGAATGAGAAGCTCGGTTAATGTCTTTGGGCCTACCGAACCACAGTTCGGACCCCAACAGGCAATACACCTTTTTCTCTGGTATACAGGTGTGAAGCAGTCATACCGTTAGAAATTCAGATGCCGTCATTACGAGTTGCATTGATGACCAGAATGACAGAGGAGGACAATGATCGGTTACGTCTTCAAGAGCTCGAAGTTCTGGATGAGAAGCGACTACAAGCTCAACAACATATTGAGTTGTATCAAGCGCGAATCTCGAAGGCCTTCAATAAGAAGGTTAAGCAAAGTGTTTTCCAGAAAGGGGATTTAGTTTTAGCCGTTAGACGACCGATGATCATGACACACAAAACCAAAGTCAAATTCCAGCCTAAATGGGAAGGACCATTCGTGATAGAAACAGTCTATTCAAATAGAGCAATCGCCTTATAACCCCAGACGGTGATATGCTCATGATGCCGATAAACGACAGGTTCTTAAAGAAGTATTATCCTTGATAGGACCCTTCTTATGATCAAGTTAACATTACACCTCTGATCGGGACCTTCAGATCCAAGACATTTAAAAGAGCGCTCCTCTCTTTCTCTAATAAGATCATACTGCCATAAACCAGTGTCGAGGCGATCGAACACCGATTGCATTAAAGAAGAATCAAGATTATGAACTTCGGTTTTATCCTTATCACTCTTTTCCATTCATGGTCGACTAAGTGTCGAGCCGATCGAACACCGGTGATATTGAAGAAGTAACAAGGTGCCAAATTGTTTTAGCCTTGTCACTCTTCTCTAGTATATAAACGTGTACCTATCTCCAACTTAGAAGAATTGGTCATATTTTGAAGTCAAGCATGTGTAAGCAACAGCTTCAGGCAAATGGATTATTTATCCTAACTTTTCTGTGTATAATGGTGGCATATCCCCCTGCTTCTGTTCAATCGATCGAAGTCAACCCAACGACAAAAGGTCCGACTACATGGTGATCAATTGAATGAAAAACACAAATGAGTTTATCTGATGACTTATCAAACCAATCTCATTGAAGAAGGTTCGTGATGCATTCTCTTGCAGAACCTTTCCACTGTTTCATGTTCATATCAAACCATGGTAACCGATCGAATTAAAGATCAAATAAGTTTATCTGATGACTTATCAAACCAAACTCATTGAAGAAGGTTCGTGATGCATCCTCTTGCAGAACCTTTTCACTGTTTCCACGTTCATATCAAGAACATGGTGGCCGATCGAATGAAAGATCAAAGGAATTTAGCTGATGAATTGTCAAGCCGAACTCATTGAAGGAGGTTCGTGACACATCCTTCTGCAGAATCTTTCCAATATGGAAACAAGATAAGAATTGACAGACAGAAAGTCCACGAAGAATGATAATCTTTAGATCAAGATCTCACGGAATTCATGTCCATTCCTTTAATCCCCAACTCACATACAGAGTGAAATCCCAGGGGAAACATCACGTTAATCAAAGTAACGAAATGATCCAACGCCTCTAACGGCAAAGGATAGAGGAAAATGTTGGCCCTTAAGCCTAACATAAGTCCTCGACAACTCATCATGCTGAGGGAATAGCATGGCTCGCCCAACTCAAAGGTAGTTGGTAAAGGCATATCAAATCCGTTGACAACTGAGGATTTGCAAAAATCCTACGGGACTTGTTTCCATTTGATTCCTCTCCAAAATCACTTGCCAATTCCCGTCCATGAAATGGTAGGACCACATAAGAAGATATTCTTTTCCCTAGAGAAATGGTGAGTCAACCTATCATGTTAACATTAAACCTCTGGTAGTAAGACTCTAACACACTCCCCGGTGGATAAAACCACCATCCCTGCGATTATGGTCAATATCCCCAGCAGATTAAACTCCACTTATCATTCTCTTCAATAGAATGATAGGTTCACTCAAAATTACTGTTATGTTCAAACACCTCTGACAGTAACTAAATCCTTGTCACGTTACAATGTACCTCTGACAGGCTGTTTTATAAATCTTGTTCTGAATCCCCATGGAGTTCTCTGACATATAATCTTTCATGAGATTCATATTTCTTAACTCCTGAGTGAGTTTTTGGTAGACTCTCTTCAAAATCTATTAGCTCCTTTTCGAGTCCCCAATAGACTATCTTGGTTGTCACGTTAACTATATACCTCTGACAATTTCTTCCAAATAACATCCGAAGGAGATACCAATTTTCTCACAAAATTTATGATCAAATCCTATTTCCTCCAGTGGAATTATTTCTTTTACTGTCATGTTGTCACCTCTGAATGGTAGAAATCCTAAGCTTGATGGTTTCTCAATCGGTTATGTCCATGTTACCTCTGAACTGACAGATAAACAAGTCTCATCTTCCAGTCCAGTAGGGACTACTCCTTTGCCGTTATGTCTAGTTTGCCACCTCTGAACGACAGGGCTCTGAGTCTAGCAATTCCCAATCAGTTTTGTCCATATTACCTCTAAACTGACGGATACCTAGATCTCTCTCTTTTATGGTACTTCAACTGTCATGTCCAGTCAACCACCTCTGAACAGATGAGTCCATAACTTTATTCTCCTATCCTCTATCAAGGCCGGGAGTTTTTGCTGTCATGTTAACATTAAACCTCTGAGCAGCAGATTGTGAGTCTAAGATCTCTTAGTTGGTCATGTCCAATCAACCACCTCTGAACCAATAGGAGTCCAGATTCAATCTATCTTTGCAGTCCCTGGTGGACTAGCTGCCAAGTTAATACGACTACCTCTAGCACAAATCTGAAGTTTAGTGTGTCTTAGTCTATCATGCTCAGTTTATCACCTCTAAATAGATTAGTCATACCATTATGCCCTTTCTTTTGAGGGTTATAATATAACTTGAAAGTAAGTATTGCAAATTTAGAAGATAAAACAAGCAAATAATACAATAAAAGAGTCAAATATAATTACTTTTTATTGATTCAAAACGGGAGATACATGGATTACAAGCTACGAGGGTGCTTCGTAAGACTTACTTCGTTCCTCAAGGATGGCCAACTTATTCTTCCCCTCCTCAGCAACTCTGATGAATGCCTGCGATCTCAACTCGGCCCCAAAAATTTCGCTGTCTGTGACAGACGAACCTCAATGTCATCTAAAGTTGCCCTCTGTGCTAGCTCCTGCTGCAGGACTTCATCGTTTTGGGCCTTGAGCTGCTCTAGCCGAGCAATCTCCTCAAGACGCACTGGTTCAGCCTTGGACAGAAGAAGTTTAGCCCTCTTGATCATTTCCTTGGCCTTCTCAATTTTATCCTTAGTGTCGAGAAGAGCACTATTAGAAGCATCAATGACATCTCTAATTTCTACTTTTCTTGTCTCCAAAGATTTTAAATCTGAAGATATTGTCTTAGCTGCTTCCTGTGCTGTAAGATGAGCTTCACGCATTTGAGCAGCAAGGCATTCAAGCTGTTTATTAACTGAGGAGTCCAAGTCTGAATTGTTGAGGTAACGCCACTCGCCCACGTCTCTCTCAAGCCTTTCCACCAGAAGCTCCAAGGCGGCAGCCTGGTCATCCCCTCCAAAGTTTCATATGCTTTAAATATTTTGAGAGAGGACCACCTTTAGAGCAGAAAATGAGGTAGTTGAGCCCTTCAAGACCAAAGCAACGGATCGCTTCAAGCTCTTGTAGAAGCTCAATTATCTCAGCCACAAATTCTTGCTTAGCTTCAATTATTCCTGGTGAACGAGTAGTCCCCGAAGACAGAGCTTCCACTGGTTTCACGGTGATGACGGTGGAGGAAGTGGCAGAAACACTGGCAGGAGAAGGACGAGGAATCGCCGGTGATCGAGGAGGAGTTTTCATTGAAACTAACACACTGGCTATGATGGAAGTAGGGCTGGTGACTATTTCACGAAGAACTGGCTCGATGACCAGAGTCGAAGACGTAGGGCTGGTAATTACCCTCAGCATAGCGGTTGTAAGGATAGACAGCGTCAAAGAAACCTCTGGCATCTCACCTCCCGATGCAGTTGGGAGTGAGATTGGTTCTGTAGCCACCGTCTTCTCAGCCTCTTTAACTTCACGAGCAGGCTCAGGATAATAAGATGGCAGGTCGTGATACAAGACATCCAACTCGACAATGTCTGTTGCGACTGAAGTACTTGCCTCACCCCTGATTCCCTCAGAAAGATCAACTGGTTCCCTTGAAGTCGATGCACCCAGAGGCAGAGCACCTGTAAAAAGACTTTGTTGAAATAAGGCATAACGAATATAAGGAAAGAATTGCTTATCAAAGTATTACCGAGAGCCTCAGCCACCTCAATTGCCTCAGCCGCAGTCTCTCTCCGGACTTCCTTGACGGTAGCGCTAATCCCCCGGGCTCTATAGAAAAGATTTTGGCAGATACAGGAGGGACGTCTAGCTCACCCTCGCTCACTGAAGCCTCTGTGGTCCATCCTATAGAGCTGGAGGCCATTGGACTCTCTTTTGAGGTCCCCACCCGAAGGACCGACATCAGCCGCGTCACCTCTGAAATCTTCTGAGGCGACGAAGTAGCTAGCCTCGTCACCTTTCTTATAAGTAAACAAGGATCATAATAATCCTCCTGTTCTCCTGTAGTCCCGGCTCCTGGTTCTCTTGCAGCCTCGGTTCCTGAATCATAAGATAAACAAATGAGTGGTACGAAATATACAAGTACATGTTAAAAAAAGAAAAATGAGTGAAGCTGGTCTTATCCAGGCTGGGAACAACTTTATCAGTCATCTGCTTTTGCGCCGATAGTTAATAACTAATGGGTAGGAGGAGGAGGCACTGCAGCCGATTCGCCCGCTGCAATAATGGTGGGAGTGTAGCGACGAGGCTCCTTCACCACCCTCTTCCTATAGGATCCACCTTACCGCTTTCGTTTGAAGTGGACGTCGGGATCTTCTTCCTCCACGTCTTTCACCTCCACGTCTTCCATAGGGGTTGTGCCTACCCCACAAAGAGCATCTGGTGGAACCTCAGCACCTATGACCCCTTCAAAGTGGGGACTTTCTGCGTCCGAAGCTTCACTATCGACAGTGGCGATGAACTCCGAGAGGCCTGGCACTCGGACCCTTTTTCCTTCACCCCTCTCGGTGACTTTTCACTTCAGCCGCTGAAAGATCAACTTCACGCCAAAAGAGTTAACAGAAAATCCGGTAGGCGCAGAGTTTGAAGTCATATACCACTGATCGAACCCCAAAGTCATCAGAAGGTTTAGGGTCCTCAACGGCCTGCACAGCCGTGCCTCAGTACAGTTAGTGATGAAGAACTGCCAGGCGCGAGCACCATCAATGAGGCTCCCTATGAAGGCCAGGTTGGTGTTCGGATTACCAACATAGAGTTGGTCATACCCAAACTGACGAGCCAATTGACTCGGGACATAAGGCTCCAAATAGTAGGTATCCCCGCTCTTGTACACCAGATGAGATGGTCGGATGCTAACCAACCATTCAAAGATCCCTCGACTTAGTGACATCTTTCCATCTTCCATATTCTTGAATTCTTCGCCACAGCCCGCATCATGAATATAGGGGAAGCACCGGAAGAGACTATAGACGTTGTACCAACATAGCAGCTTGCAGACTGCAGCTACATAAGTCCGTAACCATGAAGATCCCTCAAATCTGTGGAGAAGCGCCATTCGAACACCTTCTGAAGGCTCTTCACCAGCTTGAATAATAGCTTGGCAGTGAAGAGCGAACCATGCTATTAAATAGGTGTATGGCAAGCCAATCCTGGGATTTGGTCCGTCATGGGCAAGATAGTGCCCTTCCCCCTTTTCGTCATTGGTGGCCTATAGAAAGCCTCTGTCAATGCATGAAGATCCCGCTAAATACAACACAGCATTGCAGGGAGAAGTCCAAGGGAGTGACTGTGGACTAGACGAACGGCCGGCAATAAGACAGTCAGAAGAATGACACCGCTAGAAGAAGATTAGCACCACACATCTTTTCAACCAAACCGATAGTCACCCAGCCAAAAGTGCTTTCCGGGACATCGGTCGACGGGCCTGATGATGGAAACTCCTGAGAATATCACCCTTCTCATAGATACCATCATCTTCTTCCAAGACCATATCTCCCTGGAAATGTTCTTGTATCCTCCGAAAAATGTCCTCGTCTGCAACCCCACAGTGAGCTGCTACAGGAGCATCTTTCAGTTTAGGAAACAAATAATTCTCCCAGCTCCTCAAACTACTCGAAGCTCCTTTATGGCTCCCATGCATACTCGAGCAGATGTAAAAATAGCACACCAATTCCCGGTAAGTCTCAAACAGGGCGGGCTCTTGCTTCTCCAGAAGTGCCAATTCCGCCTTGCATGGGAAGTATTCTTCATAAGGGAGAGATCCCATTGGCAGAGCAGAGACTTCCCATACTCATGTAAAGCCATACCCAATTCGCTTACCGGGGTAAAGAAAGTCCCTGTAGCTAGACAGTATAACTCAAAGATGGCGTAGAAGCTCATCTGGATGCCATAATGGTTGCCCTGACAGCCTCGTGAAGTCCCAGCCTCTCTAAATTCTCTTCAAAATGGGCCAAGACGTATAGGGTCAAGTTCCTCCACTAGGCCTTGGGGGGATGAATCTAGCCTGGGGTCCTGAAATCAGTTGGATAGTTGCCGTGCACTTTGAAGAACAAATTTTCAAAGGTTTGAGTCATAGTGGATTTTTCCCCCCCGGGATGTCTGGGAGAACGTTTCTAGGATGAAGACCCAATATGCAGCGAGGAGGATCTGCCCTTGTATAACCGGGAGATGCAGCAATCAATTTCCCCACATGAATGGAGTCAGTGATCTGAGCCACTTGCCACTTCATCTTTCGAGATCTCGTCATGCACTGAAAGAAAGACAACGGGAAATGACGCTTGCTAAATGGGAGGTAATACTTCTCACCATCTAGATTGAAGATCCATTGCCCTTCCCTGGCCAGCAGCAGATGATCGGTGTCAGGCGTTGCATCTCTAAACATGAAGCCGGGCTTCCGATAAATTTTTCAATCACAATCCTCAAGGGAGCAGTAGTTAAGATGCTCCTCATGGTACGCTGATCTCCAGCGTAGATCAGGGCATCCCGGCCAGGAGCGCTCCACTTACTGAATAATGAGGCTTGCCTCTGGAATTGCATGCTAACATTGCCATCCAGCCCCCTGGCTATTCCAAAGAGGCTATTCAAAGGACCCAGAGTATAGTGCACTGCAAAGCAAGAAGAAACTATATTAGTCCATTAGTCAATGAAAAAAAGGAAAGCAGAAGCAAAAACAAAAATTGCTAAGGTATAGCTTCGCTTTCCGAGCGAAGCTAACCTAGCATTCGCTTCGCTCTACAGCTTAGCTTCGCAATCTGCACGAAGGCAGAGTGCAGAAAATCTCCAAATGTTAGCTTCGCTCCAGAAGCTTAGCTTCGTGTTCTATCGCTGAACAGAATACGAAAAAGCCCTAAGGGCTAACTTCGCTAGAAAGTCACTTGTGCCTAAAACTATTTAAAGGACTTTAAAGTCTTTCCCCCAGCTATGCTTCTAGAGCTACCTTCGCATCCTGTCATTTGACAGAATGTGAACCGCCCTAAGGGCTAGCTTCGCATAGAAGCTGAGAGAAGAAACCATTGGTTTCTAAGTTTCAGATTGAGAAATTAAGGGGAATTAAATCCCCTAAAAACAATTTGGCAAAATTAAATTAAGGGAGAGTGACTCCCCCGAAATCACTCTGGATTCACCATGAAATAGCCAATAAATGGCTTCGAAAAGAGATAAAAATCTCTGGAAAAAGGGAAAGAATTTCCTACCCGCAATGGGACGTTCGATAACCGGAGGAGGAGAGGGCACCTCCGTAGCAGAGGTCGCTGCCTCTTTGCCTGCTCGTCTTTTGGGAGCTATGGAAGAACTAAGAAGTTCTGAGAGTCTGAACGAAGGAGAAGGAAGAGAAAGAGATTTGTTTCTCTAAAACTTCAAAGTGTTACTTTAAGAAAAGTTAATTCTCTCTTTCAGCTCATCGAGCTTTTATAGACATAAAACTGTCTAACTTCGCCTCCTCAAAAGAAGCGCAGACGGCCGTTTCAAATTAATTTGAAATGGCGCCTAAGCGCCTTCCCCGAGAAGCCTTGCTGCAGCCCTGCCAAGGGCTAGCTTCGCTGCAAGTTCAGCGTTGACTTCGCGCAACGCTTGAGTAACTTCGCTGAAAGCCAAGCTTTAGCTCCGCTAAGAGCTCATCTTTAACTTCGCAAAAATTTCTTGCTAGCTCCACTGGAAGCTCGTTCGTGACTTAGCTAGAAATCCGTCTGCAGCTTCGCTGAAAGCTTAGCTCCGCCAAGAGCTTTTCTTTCCTTCCTCAGGAAAAGGCTTACCTAAGCCAGTTCATTCTAGTTGCTTTCAAAGTTCAAAGTTAAAAGAAGGGGAGCAAAGTAAAGGACCAAGAAAGTAAGAATTTTATTGATTCAAAAGGGAAGATACATTGATAATACATAAGATTATCTTTCATACAATAGAATCTTTGCTCCAAAGGCATACAAGTTGTCCTATCTACTTTCAGGGTGATAAGCCAAACCAACTAGACACGAAAGGTCTTTCTCCTGCATAAGGCCGTAATCCTTCGCTTAATGGCAAATTTTGCCATAAGGAGCTAGATCTTCTTTGATCAAAATTGACAAGGGATTGGCTGCCCTCAGAAAGCTGGATCTTCCTTTGCCAAAATTGACAAAGGAAGGATCAAGGACCTTACTGGTGACGTCTGCTTTCCCAAAGTGGATCATCTCGAATAAGCGACTACCAGCCCCTTCTCGAAGTGGATCATCTCGAATAAATGACTACCAGCGCCTTCTCGAAGTGGATCATCTAGGATAAGCGACTACCAGCTTCTTCTTGAAGTGGATCATCTCAGATATGCGTCGTCGGCCTCTTCTCGGAACGCGCACCAGCTGCTCCAATATGTTCCTCCTGCTTATGATCAAAGCTTCAACTTGAAAATCAAGAGGCAAGTTCTTGTTATCCTTCATCAAGACGAAAGAATGGGGAGTACAGTAAAAAAAGTTAACATTAACTAAAAAAAATGGGAGGGATGAAATGCTAAGCCGAAGTCTTATTCTTCGGGTGAAATTATCCAGATCTAGCCCTGTTATGTACTGAGGATAAACTTCAGATAAGTAGAAGATAGCCTAACTTGCAAGGTAACGCTAGACCAGCTTAGCATAAGCCAAGTCTTAGCTCCGCACCAGGCAGGTATGCTGGAGAAGCCTCAAAAAGGACCAAGTCCTAACCTCGCCTATATGACATGGATAGGCTGGCCCGGAAGGGCACAGTCTTAACCATACCTATATGGCAAGAATGGCTCAACCTTGAAGAGGCCAAACCCTCACCTATATGGCAGATTTAACAGATCAAGGCAGGAACTTCATGTGAAAAGATCCTTTGCCTGATCAGGCAAGAATGCTAGCTTCGCCAGAAAGCTTAAAAATAGGGCTAAAACCCTTTTCTGAAAGTCAACCAAATACAGAGACCAAGGGAATTTAATCCCTAAGATAGCTAGTAAAGCTAAGAAAATTAAGGGAGATAAAACTCCTTAAAGTCACTAGATGACCAAGACTCACCAGTTCTTGATCGGGTAATAACCAGAGTGAGAGTCCCCACTACTTCAGGGAACTCAGTTTCCTTGCTTGAGCAATGGTGAGGGGTCATAAAAGAACCTTCTAGAAAGAGAGGAGTATGTTTCTCTGAGAAGGACTATAAGAGTCCTATTTATAGGCCTCGTGGCCTGACTACGCCGCTACCACTTTAAGCTTGGGAGCCCGAGCGAAGTTAAAGCTTTCAAATGCTTGACCTTGAGAAAGGGAATAATCTCCCTCGGGAATACACACGGAGTTATTTGAACTTCGGAAAAGGGAATAATCTCCCTCGTAAATGCAAGGGAAGTTATTCAAACCTTAGAAAAGGGAGCAATTCCTCTCGTAACTCGTAAAAGCGGTTAGCTGCGGGAACGGAACGTCGCTCCATCACAAGCGAGCGCGAGGCTAATGCTCATATTCCAATTCAATTTGAAGCGAAGCTACTTCAGGAAGCCCAAAGGCGAAGCTACCTAGAAGCACGAAGTTACCCAGAAGCGCGAAGCTACCCAGAAGCGGATTGTTGCAATTCCCCGGTGAACCTATTCCAGTCCGAAAGTGGGGCTAAAGGCGAAGTTGAACTCAACCACCAAGGCGACGTTCACATTCACATACCATCAATCAAAGCAGTTCAAAGTATTTTGAAGTCTGAACCATTCCATTACAGATTCACGAAAACTTTGAAGGGGGTCTTGTTGACTCGAAAAAGACAGAACTCCCGCATCCATCTTCAACCAGTCTGAACTACGTCTAACTTATCGTCATCTATAAAAGATCAGTCGAAGACAAGCTGATGACCAGAGACAAGGCAACAATATGGACATTACTAATCCAGTAAAGCAGATAGTAAGCCAAAGTTACCTTTGAAGAGACCCAAGCAGGCCTAAGATGCTAAGTTAGCTCAATACTTAGCCTGACATAAGCCCAAGATAAGCTTTATAGCTCCGCATGGAACTAACGGCTTCGCCTAACTTTGTTGGTAGCTTTTTTTTTTAAAGCTAACTATCAGCTTCGCCTGAAGCTTCCCATTTAGCCCGGCCAGAAGCTGATCCAGGAGCTTCATGGCAGAAGCCTTATCCCTAGCTGAGTCATAGCTCCGCTATAAGCTGAGTCTCAGCTTCGCACGAGGCTCTGAAGATAACTTTGCCTGAAGCTATGAGCAAAGTCTAAGCTTCGCATGATCTAACTCCGCAGTGAGCTTTGCTAGGTCATCAAATTGACCGTTTCAAAATCTCACGAGGGATTAATGGGTGAACCCCACTAATTTAGTGGGATTAACGCCACTTTAAGTGGGTGGTTACACCCGCCTACTTCGTCCCACATTAAGTGAAGATAATTAAGCCATAACGACAAGAGGACGTTCGCATGAACCCTCCAGCTTCGCCAAAAGTTCGCAATAAGCTTCGCGGCAAGGTCATTTGTGAGCTTCGCGCGAAGTTAATGACTGATTCAGCTTTGCTGAATTCAAGGGGACGGTTACACCCCATTTTGGCTATAAATAGTCCCTTGCTGAGCCAAGGGACACCCACACCCACACGGACAGAGAGGAGATTGGCTATAAATTTTCAGAAGAAATTCTTAGCAAAGAGGGTTCTTCAGTTCTCCTTCCAAATCTTGGATTTTCAGAACCAAGCGAGAAGAAAATCCTATCAGGAGGCAGTGTGATTCTCAGATCGGTTGCATCGTCAAAGGGATAAAGTGATCGCGCGCTGATCAGATTACTACCGGCACATTTTCCCAGAAATCTCAGAGGAGATCTTCTTGTAATTTCTATTTATTACTTGTAATTTCGCTCCTCGACCCTTTTTGTAAGTTTTCCCACGAATAGCTTATCTTCAATGGAAAACAGTTGGTCAGGCGTCTAGCAATTTTGTTAAAATCCTTATAAATCCATGATAGAACCCGGTGTGCCTAAGAAAAAGCGGATGTCTTTTACACATTTGGGTGTGGGAAGCTTGGCTATGACCTCTACCTTTGCCTTATCCACTTCAATCCTTTTTCTAGAAATTTCATGACCTAGGACAATCCTATGTTGTACCATGAGGTGGTACCTTTTCCATTTCAAAGTCAAATTATTTTCGGCGCATCGTTCGAGGATAAGTTCTAAATGGTGAAGTCATTGGTCGAAAAAGTCTCCATGGATGGATAAATCATCCATAAAGATCTCTATGAATCATTTGACCATGTCGGAGAATAAGCTTAACATGCAACGTTGAAATGTTGCGGGGGCATTGCATAAACTGAAAGGCATTTGACGGTAAGCAAAAGTCCCAAATGGACAAGTAAACATTGTTTTCTCTTTGTCCTTTGGAGCTATGAGGATTTGTTTATACCCGAGTAACCGTCCAAGAAACAATAATACTTGTGGCCCGCTAATTGTTCAAGCATTTGATCTATAAATGGAAGAGGAAAATGGTCTTTGAGAGTGGTAACATTTAATTTTTGATAGTTAATGCAAAACCGAACCTTTGTAGGGAGTCGTGTTTGCACTAAGTCTTAGTTTTCATGCTCTACCATGGTAAAATCAGATTTCTTAGCGATCGCATGGACTGGACTGACCTATTGACTATCAGAAATAGGATAAATTATCCTATTATCTAAGAGTCTTACTATTTCAGTTCGAATGACCTATTACAGAATAGGGTTTAACCTATGCTGTGGGTCCCTCTTTGGTTTTGTCTCTTCATTTAGATGGATTCAGTTTGAATTATAGCTGAACTCAATCCCTTTTATGTCGGTTATTATCCAACCAATGACTTCTCTATGCTTCCTAAGGATGGTCATAAGGTTCTCTTCTTGCCCGTTAGTCAAGTTGGATGCAACTACGACTGGTAGAGCCTCTTGTTCACGTAAGTAGGTGTACTTGAGACATTTGGGTAAGGGTTTTAGCTCTAAAGAAGGAGATGACTCAATAGATGGAGGAGTCAAGCTTGTTGGCTCCAGATCTAATGAATTGGGCTCGATGCCCACTCAATAGTAGAATTGACTATCTTATCAAGTTTGAAATCCTCGGATTCTAACTCAGCATTACACTTGGCTTCTAGTTTATCTCCTCACTATGCTCACTTGTCAAGTCCTTAATAAAGTTTACCTCAAAAGGTGGATTGTCCTTATCATAGGGTTATTTTTCTAAGTTTAAAATATTGTCTTTCTTAGTCATGTCTCCAAAAGTCAATCTCATTGATCTATTTCTACAATTTATAATTACATTGCAGTTGCTAGAAACGGACGTCCTAAGATGACGGGAGTTTAAGACTTGGGATTAGAGACTGGTTGGGTCTCTAGGACAATGAAGTCAACTGGGTAGATGAATTTCCTATTTGGATGAGGACATTAGTTACTTCCCCTTTTGGGACATTAACCCGGTCAGCTAAGTAGATCGTGACTTGAGTTGGGCTGAGTTTGCCCAACCAAAGTTGTTGGTATACTGAGAAAGGGAGTAAGTTGGTATTTGCTTCCAAATTAAGAAGTGCTCGATTAATTTTTATCTGACCTATTGTGCAAGAGATGGTAGGGTAACCAAAATCCTTATACTTGTCAGGGATCTGATTGGATAATAGCTCACTAATGTTAGTGGCTAGAAAATCTTCTTAGGCACATTAGTTTTCTATTTCTTGGTGTACATATTCTTAAGAATTTTGGCATAACTAGGGACTTGTTGGGTTGCATCAAGAAGAGGCACATTAATATTTACTTGATTAAAGATCTCAAGTATTTTTTCAATTTGTGCATTATTACTGCTCCTAAGCTTATTCAGAAATGGGGTTGTAGGCTTATGCTCTTGATCGGCTGACTTTATCCTTGAAAATGGGTGTAGTGGAACTAGAAGAGTGGATGTTTTAGGTGGGTCCGGTGGCATTGACATGTGATTATCGACTTGCTTTCTCGATCGCAACATATGAACCACATTACATTGATTAACTGGATCCTCTTGAGCCATATGAGCTTGATTAGAGTTTCTAGGGTTTGTTACCGGTGATGAGACAAAGTTATTTTGGACCTTTCACTTATGAAACTGGCTAACTGACTCACTTGACCTCTAATCTAGATATAGCTTATCCTGTATTCTGCATGAAAGATGTTAAAATCTTCTCAAAATCAGTAGATTTCTTATCGGCAATGGGACTTTGGAAGGAAAGTTGTGGCGCTTAGTTGGGAAAATTGTGTTGATAACGGGGTGGTTTGAAATTGTTGGAGAAATTGGGCCTAGGATAATCGTTGGGGTTTTGGGCCCAAGAAAATTTGGGTAATTTCTCCAACCGAGATAGTACGTATGTGAATATGAATTGTTTGTGGGCCTTGAGAATGCTTCATTCATATGATCGGGCAATATTTGATGAGCCATGAACACGGTACATTCTTTGAACACATGGTTTAAAACCTGACAGTAAGTGCAACCCGCAGAGGTGTTGGGCTGACTTAGTTTACAGAAACAAGATCCTTAGTTTCTATGGCCTCTAGCCTTCACATAA